>JALBCR010002212.1:920000-1041879 GCA_030710515.1 Abscondita cerata
AAAAAAAAAAAAAAAAAAAAAAAAAAAAAAAAAAAAAAAAAAAAAAAAAAAAAAAAAAAAAAAAAAAAAAAAAAAAAAAAAAAAAAAAAAAAAAAAAAAAAAAAAAAAAAAAAAGAAAAAAAAAAAAAAAAAAAAAAAAAAAAAAAAAGAAAAAAAAAAAAAGAAAAAAAAAAAAAAAAGAGAAAAAAGGAAGAAAAAAAAAGAAAGAAGAAAAAGAAAAAGAAGAAAGAAAGAAAAAAAAGAAAAAGGGAAAAAAAAAAAAAAAAAGAAAGAAAAAAGGAAAAAAAAGAAGAAAAAGAAAAAAAGAAAAAAAGAGGGGAAAAAAGAAAGAAAAAAAGGAAAAAAGGAAAAGGGGGAAAGAAGAAAGAAAAAGGGAGAAGAAAGAAAAAAGGGAAAGAAAAGAAAAAAAAAGAAAAAAGAAAAGAGGGGGAGGGGAAGAAAAAAAAGGGGAAAAAAAAAGGAAAAAAAGGGAAAAAAAAAAAAAAAAAAAAAAAAAAAAAAAAAAGAAAAAAAAAAAAGGGGGGAAAGGAAAAGAAGAAAAAAAAAAGAAAAGAGGGAAAGAAGAAGGGGGGAAGAAATTCTCATTGTATGCGCCGCACTTGAGAGCTGTACTCTGAATCAGGTTGCGCTACCCGCCGAGCTTTGTTGCTGTTTTTAACTACTAATCCTAAGCTTTTGTAACTTAATTGCTAATATATCAGAAAGAATGTACAAATTAGTGTAGATCAAAACATTCTTCAGTTACATAATAAGCAATAACAATTTAATTATTTATATCTCGGTTTCTAAATAAATAAATGTCACAAATTTACATTTGTTTAATACAAATCGATTCCCACTTATACTATTTCATTTGCTACATAATCTTTCCTAATATTTTCCATTGCTTATAACAAAAACTTCAATATAAGTGACTAAAATTATAAACTGTTTGTTTCTTTATATAAATAATAAATAATTACTATATTCTTAAATTCACCAAAGGATATTATTTAAAATAATTTTATGTGTAATCTATAAGGTTTCAAAGTTTCATTTTTAAGAAATATTATAACAAAACTTATAATTATTTTGAAACGGATCACATCTCATTTTGTTTAGTATTTGGTCAACTTTAATTGCACGTATTATTATTATTATTAAGATGTAAAACTGAAAGCGATTAGAAAAATTCAATAGAAAAATGTTTTTTGCAGTTTTCACTGTAATTAATAATAAAATAAAAATTTTACAATTATAAAATATACTATTTTATAGAAAATTAATCCTGAAACATAAAAATCTTATGATTTTTTCTCTAAAACTTACAGAAAAAAAAAGATACAAAGAAATAAACAATAAAATTCGCGCTTAAGTTGTTAATAACTTTTGAAGCGGCGACTACTTTTAAAACTAAACTATTTTTTTCCCATTCTTACGTTATTATTCCGAAATGTTTCTAAAAAGTGCCAGAGTGACTGGACTAATTGCCCTTTCAATCAATTGCAAATAATTCATAATTTTGGCGTTATCTCACAGCATGATATTTGAAATAATTCATTAAATTAAATTATTATAGTTTAATATCATATAACCCAAATTGCAAAAATTAACAACGACATATCGGCAGTTATAAATTAATTTAATAAGTCCAAAAGCACACTGCAATGATTTATTTAACGTGAACATAAAAACGATATCGTATGTATGCAGACGATGCAAGTGCATTTCAACTTTTCGATATAAATTTATTGCTTCGATGGATGTTTATACCCATTTATATAAAACCGCATTACAGAAGGGTTGCACATTGCATGTGCGGAACCAACCACCCAAACGTAAATCAGCAGCTGCATTCCTAACAAAATGTCTACGGTCATATCCATAATAATTAAAGTGATTAATAATTGAAATAAAACTAACGAGAAAAAAATTAACCCAAATTTGCTTTAAACTTACCAAAACTATTTTGATCTCTCTACGCTGTGTAGTTATTAGTTTTCCCATTTTGCTCGTTCGTAAAATAAATATATTTAGTTAAATCTCAAAATTACGTAAATGTAGGGTCATTGCTTATAAATTTTCATCAAGTCAGCAGTATTCTATAAATATAGAAACATAGATGGAAACTAATTTTACTAATGGGTAGCTACAACCGCAATGATAATGTTGAATTTAGAACAAGGGCTCGTTTTCAATTAGTAAAATCTTAAAAATAATAGTAAAACGCTGGACCTAAAATAATTACTTCTATATATCAAGCTATGAAGTACCTAACAAATTAATAAAACTTTTTGTTTGTTTAACATTGTGAATTTACCAAAAGCTTTCCACGACATCGTTAAAAAAAAATTGAAACTAAAGGTAGTAAATGACCCATGTCATAATCAATAAAAATGTCACGATTATTGATTGTTCTAAAAGTTGCTCGGGAAAATACATTTTTTCGCAGATAGATATTCTGCTTGCTTAAGGGAATTGTTTGTGGGGACCTAATGCTACACCATTATTTATTTCTTATTAATTTCAGAACATTTCTAAAATCAACATACTCAAGATCGGAAAGTGCATCAGAACGGATCGGAAAAAAAAAGTTGGGAAATTGAGACCTAAAGAGTAAAGCATTTCTATTTTTCAAAATGTATCTCTACTGTTAATTTCATAAAAAACAAGTAATTATTTTTTTCTTGTACGGTTATTTTTAAGATGAATTAAGATGTACACTGACAAATGTGCGAGTAGCTAGATATAGAAGAAGCATTTATGAAGCGTTGTGAAGTTCTAATAACGCCAAAATCCAGATATGATCAAACGTATAAAAATTTTGTAAAGTTGATCAATGGAAAAAATGCAGGAATTGGCAGGAATAATGTAGTAGCTTCTGTTGAACAAAAAAAGATCACTCTGAAGTCTGCTGGAGGTATTTGGTTCCAATAATTGTTATGCTAAGAACCATGATCAACTTGACCAACTATATTATTTCTTCATTTACAAAATTATTCTTGTTCTTAAAACAGAAAAACGTTGGATATCGTCTAAGAAAATCTAAGGTGTTCAACTGCAAAAATATGATAAACTTCTTAAATAAAGCTTTAGACCAAATTTATTTACTAATAAAAGTAAACAAATAATTTTTTAGTCTTCCGTCTATAATCAATAATTTTGCATCATTCAAAAACGGCAAAAACACCCCTTTTCTTAGCTTCGACCGGTAAAGAGTTACAAAATGTCGGCAATATCACATTATACTTAATGACACTAAAATCAGTACAATCCTCATGCTGAAATACGTAAATAATACGTTGCAGTCTTTTTTTACATCTTATTTTGAAGGATTTCATAAGCGTCTTAAACGCAAATATTGAAAAACAAATTTATATTAATTTAACATGTTGCGTTTAGGGTGTATACTCTAGACGGCGGATCAAACCAGAAAAAGAATTCGCAATCGAGTCGGTTTTTAGTAGCATTTATTTTTTGCACATACCGTAATCGAGTTGCACTATTTACAATAATGAATAGAAGCGGCGTAGATCAGCAACATAGTAAGTCGCGTACTATGTGTTGCGTGATGATACTCGATACCGTGGTATCATATGTCGAGTTGAAGATCGCAGGTCTGGTTGAACTGAACCGATAGAATTGAACTCGGGCCAATACTTCAACTGATGCTGTAGCTGTAAATACTTGACTGATTCTTGGCTTATCGACTGTGACTGATCAACTTCTAGACTCATTGACTGATCGACTGATTTTTGTTATCGTACCTACTTTATTTTATACGTGCGAAAGAGGTTAGTTTGCTTTGTAAGCAAAGTCGTTAAGAAATGCTGTCAGCGTTTCCTTAATTCAAATTGTTTGTTTGATATCCGCGTTTCTTTCGTAATATGCGGATATAGAATTCGTGTTGATTGCGATAGCGTTAAAACGTCAACCCCATATGGGTCCCTTCTTAGTAGCTGCGTATGGAGCGCTCTCGTTGGCGCTGTTGCGGATGCTTCGGTTGAAGGGTTTGTTGTTGCTGCTTTTTGTTTTGTTGCTGTTGCTGCTCCAGATGCGAATTTGTGCGTTATGTGTGCTGCATTCAACAGCTTGTGTGCGCGAGCTCGTTGCTCTGCGCATCCTGTATGGGACAAGCGAATGGGCGTCAGAATTAGGCGTCCAAACTTTGTGCGTGTGTGGGCAAGCATGCGGCTCCAGCGAAAATGTACGTCAAAAACTTGGGCTTGTGGGTTCTGTGACGTGTGTGCAAGTGCGATTGACCGTTGACGGCTATGTCGTCGAGACGTAGTGCGCGACGTGATCGTTTGTTCCTCTAAAGCAGCGGTCGTGGCGTTTGTGGTCGTTGCAACGGTCGTTGCGAGTTTTTCTTGGACGATGGCGTTGATGAAACAACTTCGTTTGTGGTCCATCAGCCCAAGTTGATGTGCGTTACATCATTAAATGAAGAGAACGTCGGTGCCGACGATGTCTATGGCAGACAGGGCGATGGCATGCGTTCTGTTGGCGGGCGTCGTCATGGCAGGCGTGATATGTCGAACGTGTTGTCGTTGCCGGGCGTGTTGAC
This sequence comes from Abscondita cerata, assembly GCA_030710515.1. NCBI lineage: Eukaryota > Metazoa > Arthropoda > Insecta > Coleoptera > Lampyridae > Abscondita > Abscondita cerata. The sequence continues at coordinate 924,547 of JALBCR010002212.1, forward strand.
GGGCAGCGGTTGGGGCAGCAGCGAGCGCAGTGGAAGTTGTTTTTCCGTTCATCTTCGTTGTAAGTGTCCCAATTTATTACACTTGTGATTGTGCCGCCTGGAGCTTCGTGGCTGCACGAGTTATCTTCCTTTTGTAAAATGCGCAGAAGTTCTTTGCGGCAAAACGTATGATGATGAGAATAAGTAGAACCACAGTAATTGTATGGACCGTGTCGGCGGCGGTCAGATTGGCTGTTGCGCTGCCATTTGCGTTTTATAGAATAATCTCTTTCTTGGATTCTGAGCCACCCATATCTTGTGCATGGGTCGGGGGTCTTACCAGCGTTTGATGACAAATAGCACAATTAAGAAGAGCGCGGCGACGATCGTTGCCGGGTGAGACGTATTAGATATGCTTTTGGATGAGTTCCTCCTTGAATGTTGGTCTTCTTCTAATTATTAGCATCACGTTGGGGTTACCACTGTGGCGTTTAGAGTGTATACTCTAGACGCCGATTTGAATTCTTTCTCTGGTTTGATCTAGCGTCTAAAGTATACACCCTAAACGCCACAAATATATGCCAAAATGACAGTGTTGACAGCTGCCAAATGGCATTACTAACAGAAATTGTTTTGGCATATAGTAATATTTGAAAATTTAAGTTTCAACAAGTGGGGACCATTTGTTAGCCAAAAATCGCGGTATCACATGACCAGAAACTGTCCTTTGTGACTGCTCGGATTTGCAGGCCGCGGTCAAATACGTTGAGCTGCAAACAATCATCGCACTTGCAAAGCTTAGTTTCTGGCCTAGTAATACCAATAACTTTTCGTGAACACCAATATCTTAATCACATATTATCTATTTTTTAGGTCGTAACGATAGTGCAACTAGCAGGGGACTTCGCAGTGAGGAAACCACTCATTTAACTTGGTAAATATTAGCCACTTGAACAACGCGATTTGTAGCTAAACATTTATATCGCGACTTATTTGCTGTTAAGACACGAGTATAATACATAATCCAAAACCTCATTCCGTAAGAATTCTTACAACATCATCAAAACCCAAAAACTTTATAGTTTTAGGCCGATAGAATAAGCTGATTGGACAACTGAGCTGGGATAAAATTCCATATCTCACATAATTTTTCAATTGTATTTGTTGATAAGAAACATGCCTATAATTTTCTCTACTTCTAAATACTGAGAACAATTTTTTATTAACAATTTTATCCAAAAAACTAGTGAAAAAACGTATTTTTTAATTCTTGTTTTTAAGCAAATTACAGTCTCAAAAATTAAAATCGGTCAAAAATTGTTTAAAATAATCGACATAAACCGCCGGAAAAATCGAAAATTGTATTATTTTTTCTTTGTCAAAAATTAATTTACAGCCTTGAAACTTGGTGGAAATATGTACGTATTGTCATAAATCTTTCATATTTGTGTAGCGGGCAATTTTACAAATTAAAAAAATTAATAGTAAATTTTTGTAAACCGAGATAATTTTTTAGTTGTTTATTACGCCATTTGTTTATTTATGAACAAAAACAATTCAAACTTTACAGTATGTAGTTGAAGACTTGTACTATATAATAATTATATATATAATTCAATTGTTAAATGAACAAAATAATATTTTTTCTGTACTACAATTTTAATCGATGTTTTGGCCGTACCCATAGCTGCTCAGGTTTTAGGTTTCAAACTCGCATGCCTGAAAAAAATCGTCGTATCTCCGTCATGTGTGCTTTGATTTGAACCATTTTCTTTTTAATTTGGGGTAGTGTGACAAAATATTAACAACTGACGTATCAACTTTGTTAATTAATTGTTTTTATAAAAAAATATTTAAAAAAATTTATTGTAACCCCCCCCTTCCCCGCAATCGAGGACTTACTGGGAAACGAAAATGATAAAGACACTCTTCCAAGCAATAACCGTGAAGCAGTAAACGAACTCACAGAGTGTGTGGATGTAAACAAAAGCGACAACAACAAACCTTTTAATACGCGAAAACGTAAAATTCATGAAACATAGTCCTTAAATCTAAAATATAGCTTTTTTTTCAGTCAGTGATCATCTTTTTGTATATGTAATCACGGTTCGTCTCCTATCAAAACTTTTGTACTGTACTGTAAACCTTATTTTTAGTGTCTGTATTAATAAACAAGGTTTTAAATGGTAATTTATTTATAAATAATTTACTTCAATATACATCAGTTATATCCTATATCATTCCTCTACTGCAACTTACACTAATATTTCTTCATCTAGAGAATAGTCAATATATTTCACACAAAATTTTGACAACAACTGTTTTTTTCAGTACTTACTCATTTTTACAGTTCCAATTTAAAAAAATAGAAAATTTTTTTTTCTAGTCATAAACATGGCAGTAGGTTTTTTCAATCAGTTGTCATAGTGTAAAAGTTGCGTTTTCATCTCTAGTAGTGAAGTAACTTATGTTTTAAATTATTGCAATAAATTGATAAAAATCTGTATTACCGATGTAATATTGCCATTTTACTAATATTAAACTAAACAGTAAAAGTCCCGACAGTTTGAAACCAGTTTGTTTTTTTTAATTATTCTGGGTTTTTATTATTTTATTCTCATTTCGTAGAAAAAATAATCTCTTCTTGTTGTAAAATATACCATTTTGTTGTTAATATTTTGAAAAAATGATTCAAATCAAAGCACAAATGATGGAGATACGACGATTTCTTTGGGCGTGCAATTTGAACCCATCTACTCGAAACCTGAAATCTGAACATTTGAAGGCGCGACCAAAACATCGATTAAAATTGTACTGCAAAAAATATTATCCTGTTCATTGAATTATACATAATTATTATGCAGCACAAGTGCAAGTTTGAAGTGTTTTGTTCACCAAAAAACAAATGACTAAATAAACAACTAAAAAACTATCTCGACTTACAAACATCGTACAACAATATTTTTTTTAATTTGTAAAAAAATGCCAGCTACACGAATATAAAAATTTATGACAATACGTACATTTGTTTACGAGATAAGTGCAATAAACCATAACCGAAAAAATCGTACTTCTTCAAACGCCATTTTGTTAATAAATTTACGTAAACCGTTATGCCATTAATGGATTCATAAAATAGACGTTACAACGAAAAGAATGAGTTCCTGCTAGGTCTCATCAGGTAACAAAAACTGGGTCAGATTGAATTAAACTTTTGATAGAGCAAATATATTTTATCAAAAAATTTACAAAATTTTTTAATGAAAAAAATTATGGTAGTTTTGTACACTTAAAAGACATATTTCAACCACGTTTCAAGACTGTAAAAATTTTTTTGACAACATAATTTTTTAAATACCTACAAATAATATTGATTATGTTTATTATTAGTCGGCTTAAAACAAGAATTAAAAAACACGTGTTTTACGTTTTTTTGCATAAAATTCTTAATAAAAATTGTTCCCGGTATTTAAAAGTAGAGAAAATTTACAGGCAAGTTCCTTATCAACAAATACATTCTCAAAACTATGTGAGATATTGTAAGGAGTTTCATCCCAGATCAGCTGTCCCATCAGCTGATTCTATCGGCCTAAAATAGGAAAGGCACAGTACAAATGGTTGGAGTAAATACTTTATCTAAAATATCATTTTTTTAAATTACTAGAACCAGAGTCGTACACAGAACACAGTATGAGACGTACATCAGCGACTTTATTTTCTGATTCTGGAGGATGATCTAGTTATGGTCCAACAACATGGTCGATGGAAATCGACAACCGTGGCTATGTCGAAGAGTCAATTTTAAGCAAAATGAACAAATAAGAAGATACTTGGTGAAAATTCGGAAACAGAAGCCAATTTTATTGTGATTACTGAGAAGAAAAAATCAAATGAATGTGGAAACAACATTGAAGTGATAGAAAATGAAGCAAATAAAGTTGTATATTTTAATATAAACGTTAACTTAAACCTCAAATGATTTTATGTGAAATGCCTGTTTTACATACTTACGTAATTATAATTTTACTAAAATTAACCCCAAAAAAATTTTGGGCAAAATTTGTTTATTTTGAATGGTTTTAATCCATTATATTACCAATGTTTTATAAATTAATTAATTAGCTAATTAAAGTTTATTTTAAGTGGCGAAACCATGTTTAACCTTCTAAATCGATTTGCCTATCATTTGGTATGTTTTTCAACTCAATCCGACATTTCGTTCTCTACATCTCGCTTTTATATATAAAACCTACGATATTAACAATTATACTGTATATATGTAGGTTCTTAGACAATGCATTTTTAAAGCTCAATAAACCAACTATTCCCTCTTTTTGTAAACTGTTGAATTATATAAAAACAATTTAATTATTGATTCATAAAACCATTAGTGTTTTTATACAGGGTGGGGCACTACCAACAAATTATTCTGTTGCACTAAAACGGCAAATAATGTAAGAAATCTTAAGGCATATATATATCGAGATTTTTGAAACCACATTTTAAAAATATTTTCGATTGTACAAAGTGCTCAGAAGCACGTACTATATCAAAAGTTGGGTTATTTTAAATGGAACACTCGGAATTTTTTCTATTTTTGAATTGTAGGATAAAAATAATGTATGTTTGTTAACATGTTCCTATACCTACTTACTTCCGTTTCTGAGATAAATCGATTTTACCTGATTTGCAGACCCTCCAAAAAAATGCTATAAATTTAAGATAAATAAGAACAAGAAATGTTGTTTTACATCACCTTTCTAAGAATCTTCAACATCCCTTTTGCTATATTTACTATTATGTTATGATCTACAGAGTGTTTAAATACTACCGCATAACGCTAACGACTTAAACTTAAATAACTTGCTTAACTTAAATGGAACACCTTGTATTTCTGTAGCCTGTTGGTATCAAGAACTAGTTACCTTTCAATTAGTATTAGGGTTACCAACCTCTAACTCTGATAGTTTTCGAGATATTTTAAAATTTGGGAGTTGAACAATTTGCAATTTACTGGAATTTAAGTTACCTGTAAGATATCAGTAAAATAAACATTATTTTGCAAACATTTTTAATGTATAGGCCAATCCAGCTTTAAATATTCCACTTAAAAAAATATTTTTAGAACAAAATTACAGAAATGTGCTTATGACTTATGCCGGGCTCTAGAGTCAGTCGAATCACGCCCACCTGTCACAAACAAAAGCAACCTTAATTAGTTTCAGCAAAAATCGATGACACTGTAAACATTGGTAACTTTGTTAAAAAAATTCTAAAAATAATGGTTTTCGAAATTATCGTACTACTATTACAGCGATTTCTATTACATTCTTAGTTAACAAATTAAAGTTTGTCGATGTTTACAGTATGTTCGATTTTTGAAGTACCAAATAACGGTTGCTGTTGTTAAACATTAGTAAATTGTGACCGGTGTGCGTAATTCGACTGACTCTTAGAGCCAGGATACTAGTCATAAGCACATTTGTGTTTATTTTTTCTAAAAAATAAATGTTTTTAAGGTAAATATTTAAAACTGAAAGTTGCAAGATAATGTCAATATTAGAGATATTTCACAGGTAACTTAGACACCAGTACATCGTAAATTGTTAAACTATCAAATTTTAAAATATCTCAAAAACTATCAGAGTTAGGGGTTGGTAACCCTAATACCGACTAAAAGGTAATCAGTTCCAGTTTTTAACAAACTACAGAAATGTAGAGTGTTCTATTTAAAGTTAAGCAAGTTATTTAAGTTTTAATTCGTTAGTCTTATGCGGTAGTATTAAAAACACCCTGTACATCATAACATAATAGTAAATATTGAGATAGAGATGTTGAAGGCTCTTAGTAAGGTGGTGTAAACCAAAGTTGCTTGTTCTTATTCATCTTGAAGTTATTGCATTTTTTTGGAGGGTCTGCAAATTAGGTAAAATCGATTTACCCCAGAAACGGAAGTAAGTAGGTATAGGGACATGTTCAAAGAACATACATTATTTTTTATTGTACAATTCAAAAATTAAAAAAAATACAGGGTGATCCATTTAAAATAACCCAACTTTGATATGGCACTTGTTTCTAGAGCACCTTGTACAATCGAAAATATTTTTAAAATATGGTTTCAAATAATCTTGACATATGTATGCTTTAAAATTATTTGTCGTTTTTATGCTATAGAATAATTCGTTGGTAGTGCCCCACCCTGTATATCCCATAATTCAATCAAAATTAACAGTTTTATGAAGTCATAATAAAGAGGTGTTGGATAAACTTATTAAAACTATCTAGATTATAATAATGGAAACTTTTTTTTTGTTTTAAGTCGATTGTTGTATTTTCACCACATAAATTAAAGTTGGAATAATTTGCAAATTTATTGTGTAACCTAGTTAAATTTTTCGTTTGAAATATGTTTAGAATTTCAAAACAGTTATATAATAATATTTAGTGCAATTGTCATTTTATGTTATGAATTGTTGAATTCACAATGATCAACGTATTTACTAAAATATAGACATTAACCGCAAATAGCCAACATACAAATTAAATTATAGTTTATTCATGAAAACCATTGTTTGAAAACCAAAGCATATTGAACCATATTGTTTAATTATGGACAGAAAGTTTTATTTAAATTTGTTTGTGTGTGTAGTATACCACAGTTACGGTCACTGTTTGAGAACAGAAAAAAGAATAAACATCAAAATTGATATTGTGTTTAAGACGCCATTCGATTGCTTTGTCTCACTTTACAATGTTATCTGTTATTAGTTTCCATTAAGTTGACCCTCATCTATTCATTGACACAAAGATATGTCAAGATTAGAATATTATTTAAAGCACAACACAATCGATGTTGTTACAAAGTAATATATGACATGCGACTATCTTAAGAGAGTTCAACCATACAAATTTTGATTTTTTGTAAGTAACGTTTTTTTTAGTTACTAAAGAATGGTGGCTTAGATCACTGCTAGACGTTGGTTAGCGAGTTTAGTGTAGTTTTGACAACCTTTAATAATTTTAAATTGGAAATTAATGACTATGAGTAAACCGATCGTGGTTATATTGTCTTGAGATGTATAGAAAGCGTAGAAGAAAAAACAAAAACGTAAATATTGAGTGTTTTAGGATTTTGAAAAATGCTATTTAAGTATAAGTGCAAAAATGACTTATTTTTGGAACGTCTTGTGAAATGCAAAAGAAAATTCAGGAGTAGTACCCATTTTCAATTCAATTTTTATCAAATTTCTCAAAATGCAACACTCTGTATATTGTAATAAAAGTTTTTACTTTCATACAATGTTATGTTTATCATGTCTATTTGACACATATTTTTGATAAAGATTTATTCTTAACTGTGGCTACTGATTGTCACGTCAGTGCCATAAGTTTTCTTTGAATCTTAGAAAATTTGTTGGCACTTTATTTGTTATTATCCTTTACTCTTTGTTAATTTTTGTTTTTAAAAGACATTTTCGTATTAGAAATAAAATATTTGACTCAATATTTAATCGATAAAGATGCTTGAAAAATTTTTCTGGCATCAGTGAAAGGTTTCCTGATACAAAATATCCAAAGCAAGATCATTTCAAGATGGATGTATATATTTAACACAACAAGAACGGTTAATTACGAAAAGTAAAGGCGAATGAGACACACAGTAAATGAAAAGAATGAATTTGGCGTTACAGCAACTGTTGTTGAAGACCCACACAGTAAGAGTATAGATATAAGTCACACGAAACTTTAAACAATTTCGACTGAGCGATTCTTGAACTTGTGATTATTTTTTCTGAAATATTTGTTATGCTGTTTTTAAAAAATTCAAACAAAAAACAAAAAATCAATTTTGTGTTTCAAAACTGTTTCAATTTGTAATGAAATAACAAAAGGTTTTACACGCTTGTTAAAGCGTTGTAAGGTTTACTTTTAAAAATTGTTGTTATTGTATAAACCAGAAAATAGCAAAAAACCACAAAGCACTCCCGAGACAGTAGCTTGGAAGTTTGCCTTTTACTTTTTGGAAAAAACAAAACAATTATTGCACTTCGAAATAAACTGCAAACCGAAGTGACTAGTATTTTTGATTACAATGATGCCAAAACTGTCCGATATCCCTCCTCTCAGAAGCGCAACAAGATCCAACATTACCCCAATGTAGCTGTCATGTTTGTGAACTTACAAGAACACCAACCATCAGAAATTTTGTAACAAATGGTGTTCTGCCTCCTCGAAAATGCATATTGGTGGATTCTTCAAACAGGTGCAAGTACCTTGAATCACGTCGTAAAAAATTTTATTTATCAAAATAGTCGTCGTCGAGGACTTCCATGAAATCTTAAAATATAATGTGAGGAAAACGATGGTGCTTCTGCCTTGAGCTTCTGGCAAGAGAAAAATCGCAGATTATACAATTTCCGACAACATATTTTAAAATTGGGCTTCAAATTGAAGAACAAGTAAATTCTGCGCTAATAAGGATAAACTGCAAGAGGAAGAACGGTTAATAAAAAATGTAACACTTTCTCTAGTTCAACCAAATGGATACGTGGCGATAGCCACACAACAAAATAGCAATATGACAAAACTTACACACACAATAAAGGAACTTATCAGCCAAATAGGTATCATGATGAATCTCATCTCCACGTTAGTAAACAAAATGTCTTAATGGCCCAATTGTCAAAAATAGTCATATGGAACACCAACGTCTTGTGCCAACATGCTCAAGAATTCAAACTATTTTTACAAAACAATGATATAGACATAATGTTAGTATCAGTGACACGTTTCACTACACAAACTATATCCGTAACCCCAAATATCAAATGTACAATACTATACATCCTGACAGTGGCGGTCATGCAGGGTCGGCGATCATTATAAGAGCAGGTATCAAACATTACGACCTAGAAAGCTATAACACGGAACATCTACAAGCAACAACGGTAGCGATAGAAGATCATACGGGAAACTTAAATATATCAGTAATATACTGCCCACCAAAACATAATAACAAAAAACAGGACTACTTAGATTATTTAAATACCCTAGGAATAAATTCCTCGCTGGAGAGATTGGAATGCTAAAAATCAGTATTGCGGCTCCAGACTAATAATAACAAAAGGCAGAAAACTTTATACTGCTCTAAAGGCAAACAACTTAACTGCGATATTAACAGGATAACCCACCTACTGGCCTACGGATAAGAAAAAAGATCCCAGATTTATTAGATTTTGGTATTATAAAAGGAATAAATGCAAGGCAACTGAAAACAGAGTCCTGATGGGACCTATCATCTAACCATACGCCAGTTATAAACACATTCAATTCCTGTTTACTTCAAAAACAGAAACAGCCTACACTGTACAGCAAAAACACGTACTGGGAAGAATACAGAACAATTTTAAACCATCAAATAAATTTAAACACGTCACTGAAAATACCAGAAGAACTCGACCTAGTAGTAATCAACTTTACAAAAGTAATACAGAATGCGGCATAGTCAGCAACACCAAACTATAACCATACTACCATAGTAGAAAAGCAAAAAATCAACAATTAAAGAAAACTTCGAAAAAAGTGGCAAATCACAAGAAATGAAGACGACAAAAGGCTGCAAAAGAATTAAAACAAATGCTATCGCAAATAAAAATCAAGCTATCTAGGAATACCTAAGCAACTTGTCAATCTCAGAAGCAACGGACTATTAACTGTGGACAGCGACAAGAAAACTGAAAAGAGCCAAGGAATCCTTCCCACCAATAAGAGACCACAATGGTGAATGGGACCAGAAGTAATAAAAAAAACCATAGAATTTGCAAATCACCTAGCTAAAGTATTTGAACCTCATAACATAAATGTCACAACAAATGAACAAAAATACTAGAATTTCTTGACGCACCATACCAATTCGATCTTCCATTACAAAACGTTAGTTCTAATAAAGTTACAAAAACAATTCTAAAACACACAAATTCTAAGAAAGCACCAGGGTTCGACTTTATAACTAAAAACTGCTACAGGAACTACCAACTAAAGCGTTTCAAACTGTACAGCAAATCTTTAATGCTGTAATTAGACTTAGGTACTTTCCCAGACAGTGGAAAATATCACAAATTATCATGCTGCTAAAACCTAAAAAATATCAAAATGAAACAACCTCTTGTCGCCCAATAAGTTTACTGCCAACTCTTTCAAAGGTGTTTCTAGAACGTCTTAAACCCTGTTTGGAGACTAATGAACTTATTCCTGATCATCAATTTGGCTTCAGGAACCAACATGGTACCGTAGAACAGGTACATCGGATAGTTAACATAATCAACAAAGCATTTGAGGAAAAAATGTATTGTGCAACAGCATTTTTGGATATAAGTCAGGACTTTGACACGGTTTGGCACAAAGGCCTACAGTACAAACTTAAAAAAAAGTTACCACACAATTTCTTCATTATCCTTGAATTACATCAGGTAATGCAAGGTAATGGATTAGAACCTACGTTGTACTTCTTATACACGGAGGATCAACCAACACCCAATAGGACTGTAGTAGCTACATATACAGATGACACTGCAGCTGCTAAGTTTAACCGCTGCAATGGTTATACCAGAGAAAAGTAATTTAATTTTACATAATTGGGCATAAAAAAATACAGGGTGTTTTATTTAAAAAAAAAAGGTTTTTGGAGTTTAAAGTTAGCTAAATGTGACCTAGAAAATGTAACACTTAGTATATTATTTTCCAATCTGTTTTAATTGTAAAAGTTAGACGATTCTATGTACTTACGGTATGCCAAAAAATTAAATTTTGATATAACATATTGAAAATGTTATAAGGCTCCATCCAGATCTTTCCAACTGAAATTTTTTTCTTGTTATGTTAAATACCTCCGATGCCTTAGGGTTTAGCATAGGGTGCGATACATGTTTTTGAATTCAATGTTCGTGTTATTTCGAATTTCAAAAATATATAGGGTGTTCTATTTAAAATAAGAAAGTTAGTTGCTGTACAGGAAATATGTATTATCATAGATATTTTTAAAAAATACCAAAAAAAGTTACCAACTACTTGAGATAACACACAATTTTTTCTAATAAGTAGCTAAGACGCTATAGAGCAAATACGCACTGAAAACTCACCCTGTATAAAGAAAATAAAGTCAAATATTATAAAACACAAGAGGAACATTTGAAACGCACCGTTATTACAAATGTATTTTAACAATGTGAAAAAACGGATAATAATGCTATGTTAACTATAAAATATACAGCTAGAACCATTTATCGTCCCACCCCAAGTTGGAAAGGTTAAATTAACCCTGTCAGGCAAGTAACCTTTCCAATTTTGTAAGTCTCATTTCTTTAAATTTTTTTGGCCAACACTAAAATAATATTTGTTTTAGATGTTTATGTATGAAAGTTGCGATTTTAAAAAACAATATATATATAGCAAACGCAATTGTGTGTAGTTTTTGGAAATTTATGTCAACGCTACTCGTGCGTTATCTTGCACTTCCTGTTTGGATAAGCTACACACTTCCGTTGCCTACTACTTTGGTACTACCCCGCTTTTTCTGGCTTTTGTTGAGAGCGTGGCTAATCTGGTAAACTTGATGTACTCCTACTGTTTAAACCTAGATGATGTTGCCTTTTACAAAAACCCGATAAATAAGTGGGAATAACAAAAAATAATTCAATCAATTATAAATCAGCATACTTTTGGAAGATGTTATTTTCCTTTTCATAATATCACTACAATGTAGATTAAATGTTTACTGTCTCCACGTATTTCAAAAATGGTTTTGGTCGCACAATCAAATACGCTCTTTTAAATGACCTTAAAAATAGTGGTTTGGTCACTGCTCAATTTTCATCCTCACTCAAATTCGGAGTCTTTAGCAGAAATGATAGAAAACGCCGCGACGGCATGACTTGGGTTCCGTGGTTGAGGTCAAACTTTAATTTGGGACAACTTGTACCAACAACATGGCCCCAACTCATATTGAAACATTAGCAAAATCTGTTGAAGAAGCAGGAAACGCAGCTGATGCAGCAAAGAAACATAAACACAAAAATTTAACTTATCAAAACTTTTATTTCGTTTCCTTTGTCTTTGAAATTCTGGGACCCTAAAGAGAAAAGGCCCTGAAGTATACTGAAAGCCTGGGTAATAAAATAAAGTTTTGACCGGTAATTCCAGCTTGAAATTATAGTTTTTCTAAAGTTTTTTACGAACGAATACTTTCTCTTATAATGTTTGATTTATTATTGTTGAAAACATATATTCAAAAGTAGTCTTTATTTTCTTCAAGACAAAGTAATTTAATCTGTTATGCAAAAAGCAATTATTGACTAAACCATAATTTATAAACCACCTGATTACTTACTTTCAGTTCCTTTTTTTTGTTTACAAACAATTTTGTTAATTTTGCGCAACCGACAAAATACTTTCTACATATTGACGACCAATATTTTAGTCACCGGTTAAGTTTTGGGTTTATTGTCATGGTAATAATAGTTGGTACACTTGCCTTCATGGAAATTAACCTTAACCCAAGACTGAAATACTGGACGTTAGTACACTACACACTCAATATTTTGTTGAAAATTAATTTAATTATTAAGGCTTTACCACGACCGGGAAAGAAGAAACTGTATGCCACTTAATATAAAGAAAAATAAATGGAAAAGTAAGAATCAGAAGATCAATGGACAAAAAAAATAAACGGGCAAGGAAGAAAACTACTGGAGTTATGTGAGGACAGAGGCTGGACAATAATGAACAGAAATATTGAAGAAGGTGGAAAAGGAGAATATACATATATAAGCGAAAGAGGACAATCAGTTATAGATTATGTAATAATAAACGAAAAAACAAAGAGTACATAGAAACATTAAAAATAGGGGATGAAATAGAATCATACCACCAACCGCTACAAGTGAGCATGTAGGATGAGAAAGAGGAAAAGAAGGGGAAGGAGGAGAATGTGGAGAAATGCAAATTTAGACAGAGAAAAGTATAAAAGTGTATAAAAAGAAAATGGAGGAGAGATTAAAATGGAAGGAGACGTGGAGGACGAGATGGGGAGGATGATAACAAAATGGAGCAATCCACAGTAAAAGAGTAGAAAAAGAAAAGAAGTAGGAAAGAAAAGTGTGATGGAATTGGAAATGTGAGATAGGTAAAAGAGAGGTTAGGAAAGGAAGAAGGAAATGGAGAAAGAGCAGGATGGAAATAGAGAAATTCAAAAAAATTAAAGCTAATTTTAAAGAAAGATGTACAAGAGCAAAAGAGGAATATAAAAACCAGATGAGAAAAATAAAAAATGGAAGACAAGCATGGAGTTTGTAAACAAAAGAGGAAAAAAAGCATGAAAGCTAGAATAGAAGTAGAGAAATGGGAAGAACATTGTTTGCAAATCTTAAGAGAAAAGAAAGAAGTAGAAGAAAGAATAGAATAGAGTATGAGAATAGAAAAATAAGAAACAGTGAGGGGGTGGGGTAGACAAAGAGGAAATGGGGAAAGCAATAGATGAACTGAAAAAGGAAAGACAGGAGGAACGGATGGAACACAAAAACACAAAACGAAGAAGAAATGAAAAAGATAATAAAAGTAATCAAAAGGTTCTTAGAAAAAAGAAAACTTTTTAGTGAATGTACAAAAACAAAAATAATAGCATTTAAAAAAAAGAAAAGAAGACGAAGGGAAGTGAAATGGTGGTGGGGAGAGGAAAAAATTGAGAGTGTGAACAAATACAGATATTTAGGGTATGTGATAAGATATAAGATACAACAACAAGGATGGAGACTAAATAAAAGAAATCAAACAGAAAAAGAAACAGAATAGTAAGAGAGGCATGGGGGCTAGGAGAAAGAACTTTCGGAAAAAGATATAGAGAAAAGAAGATGGATTTTTGAGAGATTAGTAAAAGCGTTATGATGTATGGAGCAGAGATTTGAAGATGGAAGGAATGGAAGAAACTAGAGAAGATTCAGGAAAAATATTGGAAGTAAACATTGGGACTGGAAAAGGAGACACCGGGATATATTGTGGAGGAAGAGATAAAACTAGAAAGATAAGAATACAAACAGGAAAGGGATCGATGAAGTATGAAGAAGGGATGGAAAACAGAAAAGAAAAAGAGATACTATATGAATGCTAGAAACGGGTAGAAATGCAGAAAATTGTACATGGGCAAGATGCAAGAAAAAAATATTATGAACGAGGTGGTTACGCGAGAGAAAAGATAAAGAGATAAAAGGGGAGGGAAGAAGTTTAGTAGAGGAGATAATAAGACCGGATAAGGATACACGAGGACAAGGAAGAAGAACAAAAATAGAAGAAGGGTAATATAATGAAAAATACAAGGAAATAATCGTGGAAGAATTACCGAAGTACTTGAAATCGTGAAAAAGGTTAGAAGAAAAAAGGTTTATAGCAAGGTTTAGGACAGGAAACAAAGAACAGGAAAACAAATACTGAAAGAGGAATAAAGAGAGGGTATGTAGATTGTGTGGGGGAGAGTGGGAGAATATCAAACATATGAGAGAAATGTGAAGAGCTGAGACCAGAGGAAATGGATTGGAAGAGGTTAGTGGAGGAAAAGGGGAAGGGATACAATTGATGAATAGGTAGTAGAAAGAAGGAAAAGGATGAAACGGGAAAAAAGGAAAATAATAAAACAATAGGAAGAGGGAAATAAGGGGGAACGGGTGGATAAGTTTAAGGAATTGTATTAATGTATAGAAAACGAATCATTTGTTTAAGATTTTATATAAAAACAATAAAATTTGATTGATTGATTGATATTAAAAGAAAATTATTGAACAATAAGGCTTTTGCTTGAAAGTGTCCATCAACGTTTCTTTATGAGCTATCAAAATGGTAAATGCTTAGGACAAAATAATTTTTTTTTCTTTAAGCCAGGTTTTTTTTTGGAAATTTTGGCATTGAGCTAGTCAAAAAGGTTATAGTAATATTTGCTTATAATTGTTTTGTGTTTTGCAATATAATCAGGTAACAGGATCCCTTTCGCATCCCAAAATACGCTGGCTATGACATTTCCGGCTAAACTACAAGCTTTCACCTATTGCTTAAACTGCTGTTAAATTGCTGCAACAATTGCTTTTGCATTTTCTTTTAATCAGCATTCAGCAAATGCTTTTTGCTTAGAGCTCTTGCTTCCATAATTCTTTGAACCAAATGTTTTGCACCATTTCTTCTGATATCCCCACATCTTTGAAAGATGTGCGACCACGTTTAAATTCAGCTGGTCACTTTTTATCTTTATTAAAATTTAAACTACAGAAGAAACGGAAGGAAGCAGATTACAATTACCAGAACGAATTTTAGTTTAGTTGCAGTCGCCGTAAACGCTTTTCAACTTAGGGTGCGTTTCCTTAGGGATTAATCCATCCAAAACAAAGAATTCTATAACCGCACAATATTCAAGTTTATTCATTTTGACAAAAAACACGCAAAATGTTTACTAAAAAAATTTGTATAAGCAAACTACTTAAGCAAACAAGTTAAAACAAACTAAGTACATATCCACTCGTGCAAGAAACATAATTGTCTGCCGATTGTAGAACCACCTATGTGTTAAGCTAAGAACTATTCAGGAAGGAAAAAAACGTTGCATTTAAAACAGGGTAAATATGCAGATGGACACGGGTTGAGTATCTTAGTAAAAATAAGTAACAGTGTTATCTGGAGATTGGTGATTTTTTGACCTTTTGGGTTACGTAGTTACCGGAGTATTTGGCGAAGTCCAAGAAATTTTTTTTGTGCCAAATTAAACAGTTTACTTTTTGGAATAAAAATCTAATCTTTAAAGTTTCCCATGAATTTAAAAAATTAAACATACAAAAATCTGAAATTTAAAATCACTATCACATAACTTTAATGTGAAGTTGTTGTGGTATATATCAATACCACAACTACTTTAGATGAACATTTACGGTTGTTAAAAAAAATATAAATTTCCAATTGAAAGATGGAAATACTCAAAATTAATTTCATCCAAAAGCTACATTTACAATTGAGGTTAGGTTTTCCAAGAAGCAAAGTATCAGAAGCTTGTGTTTTTAAAACTTTGACAAAAAATCAATAATTTTTTGTTTCTTATTGGTTATGAAAAAAAAAAACAATAAAATATAATAAAAATTCAAATTATTTAATCTACACCCAGTCTATTACAAGCACATTATTTGACAAATAATTGTGCCTGAAAAATAAAAAAGTACAATGTAAATTAATTAGAACTTTTATTATATTAAATTTGGTTTAAAATATTTCAAATAAAAGTTGTAGACGATAAAATTTTCAACTTTTTTTGTATAATTAATTAATTTGGTTAAAACAATTATTATAAGTTATATTTATTTGTCAGTAGTGTTTTTAAATCAATTTTAACATGCACAAACAGCCGACCTCCAAGTTTTTTTTTTTGTTTTTTATTAATTACTAACTAATTTATTAAAAAGACTACAAATTTTTTTACTTAATAATAATTATACATTTTATATTTTAAAAATAAAAGTTTGAAAAGCTAAAGTTTATATAAGGAATAATAGAAGTTTGTACAAATTTTACAATAAAAGATTTCACAATGAAATATAAAGCATTCATACCAACATTAGCTAATTTTACTGTTAAATTTTGTTCATTACCGAATTATTAATTTAACCAAACGTCCATAAAAAACACAAAGTGAAGCTTTATAAAACATAAAGAACTTTTAACAAAGTCAACTGTTAAATGTTTTAATCGTTAGCAGTTTTAACAAAATAAATTTGACTTTGTAAATTTTAATAAAAGAAAAATAGATTAAAAATTTTGCTCCGAGATACTCAAATGTTGTAAAATTAAGTTATTGTTTTATATTTTAAGACGTCCGTCGCCTAAGTACTTCAGTAGTGCAAACTGTCGTTAATGTACTTTACAGTCTGGTATAATAAACTTGGACAATTTAATAAAGTTCTTGTGCATATAAATCATGCAAACATTTTTTGTTAATTTTCGAGAAAGGCGATGAGGACAAAAAGTGTCGCAATTTACAAAACGCGTTTGTTATTTTATTTTTAAATGAGTACAACTTATTTGTTCCAAGAAATTATCAGCGACATTTCAACTGTGCGGTTGTTAGTGTTGATATGAAATCTAAAAGCTGTTATTTATAAAAAGATGGTTTTAACAGGCAATTTGTAGATACGAAAGATACGAATGAAAATGAAAATGCGAATAATGAGATGATGGAATAGATAAAATACGAAATGTATATATATGCATATATACAATTTAAACAAACTCATTGGCTTCTATGTTAACGTCTTCCTTCCTCTGTTCCCAATTACATTTAATATATAATGTAAAATTACGACCAAGTCAAACTTTACACAAAGGGCATAAATAATTGGCAACCGTTCTATTGACAGACGTTAACAAGATCCAACAAATTTTCATTAATACATTTTTTCTTGTTCAAGTGACATGAACTCAAGTTCTTACTTAGCTTCTTTCTCTTAAATTAAATATAATGCATTGCGTATGTTTTGAATGTTGTGTATTGTATGCTACTTACGCATTATTCGAATATAGTTAACTATAGACTATACTGTGTAGCACAATATTTATTGGTGCAATATCGTTATTCACAGGGTGTAACTAAAACGTTTTTAAGGCATAAACATGTTTTGTACGTCACAATAAATTGAAAATTTGGTTAAATTATTCCGTTACTTGGGCTTCGCCTCAAGCATATATTTAAATAAAATATCTTTTTAAGCCACATCGTAGAATTTCGAAACGTTATGAACTATTATTTCAAAATCTCCAAAATTTCTACATAACAAATGGTAAAATATTTTTTTAATTAATACAATTTTTATATTTATTAATAATCTTTAACATTGCTTTTATAAAGTTTTAAGCCGCAATTTCAAAATCTAAAATTCTCATCCGATAAAAATTCAGAGAAAGGAACAGAATACCACACTGAAATACATCCCACTTTCTCAGGAGATCACACAGCAAATTGCTACTGGATCCACAACTTTACACCAAGTTAAAAGAAGATCCAACCAACAAAATTGAAAAACAAATGAGAGCCGAAATCAAACATTGAGCTATACCAGTCGATCAACATTGTCAACTGCTACCTTCCGGGACCAGACCACCTAGACTATACGGATTACCAAAAATTCACAAATTTGGTAACCCCCTAAGGCCAATTGTCAGCACATGTAGATCTCCAACTTATGAACTGGCCCGTTAGGTGACTAAGTTTCTACAACCGACAACAAGATTCCTGACGAAGTTCACAAGGCAGAAGAACATTTGCTATTCATTGCTGGAGTAACTAACAAATTAAGAAAATCATTGGAGAAGAAAAATATAGGTGTCAGGTTTGGAACGGTTAGAAAAATCCAGCAACTACTACCTTCTAATAAAGATAACCTGCCGAAACTCTCAACAAAAGGGGTCTACCAAATTGATTGTTTATGTGGAAAGGTCTACATTGGTCAAACCGGACGCAACATAAAATGTAGATTAAAAAGAACATCACCGAGACGCCAAGTCTAGAGCGGTAGATAAATCAGCAATCGCAGAACATTTACACGAAAAAGGAAAACACATCATCAACTTCGAGGAAGCTAAAGTTCTATCAAGGACTAACAACTACTATCCAACGATAATCAGAGAATCCTTAGAAATAATGAAAAACAAAAACTACTTCAATCGAGAAGATGGTTACCGATTAAGCAACACGTGGAAACTAACTCTTCACAAAAACAAAGAAAACAAATGTCACCACAAAATTAGTCCACACCAAACAGAAGATCAACCAACCATCGAAAACCAACCACCCGTCATTGATCAACATCAACCAACCGTAACGGAACATAGGTATATAACGAGGAGCAGAAGACAACAACATCAGTCTTTAGAGTAACTTCTGAAGAAGCTAACCGCATGGTTAGCGAAACGTCAAGCAGAGAACGTAGGAAAGAAGGACAAACACGGCTCAACCCGGAAGATAATAATCTTAGTGACAACAGCCGCGAAAGTTTACATTCATACATTAGACGCCTCTACGGGGAGGATATCTACCAGGAAACTGGATAAGTTACGGAAGAAGAAGAATCAACTGCTATCCTCATTAGCATATCTACGACGATGCCGAAACCAGGAGGTGACGCCTACTTTTGTGAAAATTCGCCATCATATCACAACGAATCGTGCAAGAAGAATCATCGAAAGTAGTGAGAAGGCACTCACTCGAGAAAGAGTACGTTATACTTACCATCAACTGCATATAACGTCAACAGAACTATACCAGCTACATCTACAACTGAGCAGCATACTGGATAAAGAAACATGGAACACCATAGATCGCATCAGCTACGAACATGGGGAATACCGCCTACAATCAACCACTAACAGGCATTAAAGAAGTTTGAGAAATTAAGTACCAAGCACCAGCAAACCAGCTATAAATTGGAAGAAACAAACCAGTTTTAAACTTGTCGGACTACCCACTCACCAAAGACTGCATGTCAAATTTGTCAAAAGGGATGAACTACGCCATTGCTCCAAGCAAGATACCCAGAGAAGAGATAATAGCAGAAGTGGAAAGTGTCATCAGAAAGCTTCCAGTTGAAGAAGCAGAGGATATACGCCACGAGACTTGCCGGATTTTACAACGTTCCAAAGCTCCACGTAGAAACATTACTCGCGCAAAAGAAATTGCATTAAAAGAACTCAGAAGCAATCAAGAAATCATGGTGACACGCGTAGATAAAGGAAACTACACTACACGTGGAAACTAACTCTTCACAGAAACGAAGAAAACAAATGTCGCCACAAAATTCGTCGATACCAAACAGAAGATCAACCAACCATCGAAAACCAACCACCCGTCACTGATCGACATCAACCAACCGTAACGGAACATAGGTATATAACGAGGAGCAGAAGACAACAACATCAATCTTTAGAGTAACTTCTGAAGAAGGACGAACACGGTTCAACCCGGAAGATAATAATCTGAGTGACAACAGCCGCAAAAGCTTACATTCATACATTAGGTTACAGTTATTACAATGTGTTTCTCTAAAAATTACATTCATAATAAGAATTTCAAAAATTTATTTTTTTTTACTTTAAAAGAACTACATGTTTTCATGTGATTGGGGGTAAATGTTTTTATTTTCATTTTTACTATGGGAAAATTACCGGACCCCCTTTGTTTAAATCCAACCCCAAGTTGTGAACAAGCTACAACTTGAGCAGCTACCTCAAATGCGGTATTTATTATTTTTACAGATAAAGCAACCCTAATCACTAATGATTGAGCAAATATCAACAATCAGAATTTTCTATGAAGATTTGATTTTATAGATGGAGAAATTTTGGGATGCACATGTTTGCTCCACAAGAAATAATAACAACTTTTGTTTTAAAGTTCCACTTTTCAATAAACAACAGAAACTTGAGAAAATTTATGGTAATTGAAAACCTTAATGTACGGTTTTCCCAAGACATACTGTTTCTTTAAATATGAAGGTAAATTAAATATGAACCGGACTTTTCTGTCTAGCGCCCTTTAGGTAATTCGAGTGGCGTGACGTCTCGATATATGTTAGGTAGCGATGTCAAGAAGAGGGGAGTTTGTCGATTTCGCGAGGCAAAATCGGTGCGCTGTTAGTAGCATCATGTCTGAGCAAGAGGTGCATACGTCTGTTGCGCAATGTGTTATTATCAAATTTTTGGCGCGGGAGGGCGTAAGATTGTCTGAAATTTTGCGTCGGCTAACTGCATAGTTTGGCAATAAATCACTTTTAAAGACCCAAGTGTACGACTGGTACAAAAAGTTTTCAGATAGCGGAGAGACAGTGAAAAACAAGACTCATGCACGTCGTCCCAGGACAAGCATCAATGAGGTGAATATCCATGCAATTCGTGAGCTGATTGAAGGTGACTGCCATCTTACAGTATTGGCAATTGCTGAACACGTTAATTTATCATATGGGAGAGCTCAATCAACCATTTCAGATAAGTTGGGTTACTGAAAAGTGTGTGCAAGATGGGTTCCTCGCCTTCTGAAGAAAAATCAGAAAGAAAACCGTCTTGCCGTATGTGAAAAGCTGTTAGCAAGATATCAAGCAGAGGAAGATAAGTTTTTGAGACATATTGTCACCTGCGATGAGCCATGAGTGCATCATTACACTCCGGAGTCTAAACGTACAAGCATGAAGTGGCGAAAACCTAAAGAGGCAGCACTGCGGAAAGCGAAGACTCGTCTTTCTGCAGGGAAAAATCTTGCAACAGTTTTGATTGATTTTCTGCACGAACGTCGTACAATTAATGCTGAGTATTACTGCCAACTACTCCAACAAGTGAAACTTTCCTATCTGTAAAAAAGGCGAGATATGCCTATCCAAAGTGTGATTCTGTTGAATGACAACGCTCGACTATACACAGCTGCATTGACTCAACGAAAATTGAACAAAATGCATTAGAAAACTCTTGAACACCCCCCTTACAGTCATTATTGTTAACTTGAACAGAAATGTAACGGAGGGTAATTAGTATACGTCTGTAGAATTAATTGATAAATTGCAACAAAATGGTCTAGCATATTTGAAACAAACAATAAAAGAGCCATTCCACATGAATTTTTTCATACCAACAAAAATCGCCCAGTTGATTCACCCATCATTGGGTTTCAATTCAATTAGACTATAGTTTCTTATGTTTCTTAAAAAGAAAAATCCCATGAAAATTGGTACTTGGACTTTAAGTTTTAACACAACCTCACTAATTAAAGTGTAAGGATATAGAAATTATTTGAACCAAATAGAACACAGGCCCAAAAAATGTTAATGAAAAACTTTGGTTTAACAGTAAAGAAAGAACCCTTCCGTGAAGCATGCAAAATAAAAAGTATCAAAATAAACCAAAAATAAAGAAAACAATAAAATTTGAAAACATTTTGTTATGGCATTTACGTCTGCTATCTTAATAACTATGAGTTGTTTTCATTCCTTGTTTGTACAAATGCTCAATATTTATTTGATAGTTTCCTAAATTTTTCAAAACATTTTGGTTGATTCCAGACTAATTGACCCAGTGATGTTCTATGTTTATTAAAAATTTAATCGAAAAATCTAAATCAGAGTAAGAAAGAACGCTTATACGTACAGATAAGAAATAAATATAGTAATTTCAATTCATTTCATTTCTAAATACTTCTTTTCATTAATACTACGTGCCATTTATAGTTATTGTGTTTTTGTGAATATTAAAATTTTATGTAAATGGATTTAATATTCCAAACACTAATCTTTAAATAATTCTATCGTTTATATGGTTTCTTCTACGTATACTTTTATGTTCTACATTAACTTGTTCTTCTCTTCTTCTTTTTTATCAGTAGATCTTTATTATTTTCAAACGTGTGCCCCACGTTAGGCGCCACTTTAATAAAACATTGATTCCGTCCCACAAACGTTTTTTTTTCTAATTATTATGGTAAATCTACTTTGGAATGACAAATGTTGGAAATATTATCGGTTGTTAATTCAAAAACTCTTAATAATAAATTTATTACTAATAAGCTAAAATGTAACTTGAAAACCAATATAAAATTATTCTCGGAGAGAAAATACGAGTTTCACAGTTAATTAAATGCCTAATGCTGAATTTCAGCAATTTGTGTGCTAATATTTTAGTGTAATAATTTATTTAATTTGTGAGACAAAAACTCACAGTTAAACGACTCTTGCTTTTATTTTGATTGTATATATAGATTAATCAGAGATTATTATGTCTCTTGATTGGTAATTGACAAGTAATTAGATTGGTTTAATCAAATCTAATTTCATTCACAGACTATAACAAAATTATTTAGAGTATCTCTGGTTTCCAAATTATGTTATTGTGTTGATATTATATTTTATTAATCTGGTTAAAATACATAGTCAATTAAGAAAATTCTATGCGTCATAGTAACTCTAATTTTATTTATGTCAACTTTTCCAGATTGTTGTCGATATGAGTACATTCTCCATCAAACATTGTGTAGTTTGCTAATAAAAATTTGTAAAAGTGATTATTCTCTTAAAATTTGACATGTAAAAAACTGAGAGAGACAACAGAAACACGCCAATTACCTTTCTGTAGAATTACCAACTACCTGGGTTTTGTACAAGATTTTGTGTCTAGCATAATTAAGTTACACCCTGTACTACTATCGAAGTAAAAAAACACAGAGCTCTAAATTGGAAAACTTGTATTTGTACATGGGCTAAATGCACAATTCTACACATAATTTTAGGTATTACTACTATTTCCTATGATGCGGTACTTGTTTATTGTAAAGTGTATCACAAACTCATCGATTACCATCTTGTACTGTAAAGAAACGGGATTGTAGTTTCGAATCTCCTTGAATACGATTTTAACGTATTTTTTTAGAAAAATTACTATTGAAAGATTGTATCCAACGCAACGTTTATTGTTGTTTTCCGAGTGTATATAAACGTGAGCACGGCCGTATAAGCAGTTGGTGGACAATGCCGTTTAAGAGAGCTTCTCTAAAGATCCTCATTTCGCCTTAGTTAGAGAATTATACTATGGACGGTTCCACTAAATAAACCTATTTTGGTTGCGTGGAAAGAGCGTTTTTAGTCGCGACTAAAGAACTGGTAGAAAATCAAGTTTTGCAATTAGTTGATATTGAAGAAAGCAGATGTCGTTAGTGCATCAATTACAATTACGTGTAAAATTAATTTAATTTACTCCGCCTCCGTTAATATACTCAAGTAATAAATTTTTCGGGGATTAGGAAAGTAGCCGTATTAGTTCAATGTGTACAGCCTCCGTTTGTCAAACGCCTTGATAGCTAATCAAAATATTGCCGTTAAATTAATGATTTTTGATTCAGTCAGTACCGTGTTATTTCGACAAAAGTAGTTTTTCGTGAATTAGAAAAACACCGCTTCGGTTTGCAACATTTGAGTTCTGAAATATTGAGTTTAACCTGCTTTTTTATTTGTCGAAATAACACTTTTTAGGGGATCTTCCTTGCGAAAATATAATTTTCACAACCAATTCCGTAAAGAAAAAGGGACTTGATAAGTATATACTAGCACTTGCCTTGGGTTTGTGTTGTACTACGTTAGGGTTTAATCCTTGCGTCTACATTCTTTAAATTCCATGTGAATTGTAACATTCAAACAAAAACCCGTGCTTTTGTGTCCGAAGTATAAATAATACTACACCGTTCGAAGCGCGTAATATCTGACAATCCCAATTAATCGTTGGAAAATTGTATCTAGCTTTTACAGAAGTGGAAGGTTAATAAATGTTAGGGGTTGAGTAATCAGCAGGAAACTGCTTATTTTTTCGGTCTTTAAACATAAACAAGAGACAAAACGAATACAAAGAACACGAGTCAAGAAACTTTTCTAATCCCCCTTCTCCTCTTCCTAACCCGTTTTTTTCGGTGTTTGATGTTATTTATTTTAAATTTTGTTGTTAATAGAACCGGTTATTATTTTTATTATTTAATTTTCTTATTAAAGGACCTAGAAAAAAACTTCTTTGACTGAGCAACCCAAAGTAATATAATAAATCAAAGAAAGTTACCAACATGATAATAACTAAAAAGGCTTACACTACTATTACCAACTACCTGTGTTTCGTACAAAATTTTGTGTTCAGTATATTGTTAGAAAAATTAAAACAATGTGTAGAAATAAATTGTCATTGGTTTAAGGTTAGCGTAATTAAATTTATATTTTGATTACATGGGTTTTAAAAGTCAAGAGCTCTATACTTTTACTTTGATAGTAGTTGTATTGTATTTTAATTCATTGTTAATAACTTTGACTCTTCATAAATATATATAACTTGTATGTGACAGTGTACTAATCTAATCAGGCAAAATGTAATGCGTAAGAAACATAAAATACGTACAAATTTATACGCATTGGAAATATAGTGTGGGATGGAATGGGATGAATTAGTGCAGTGACATACCGAACTCCGCGCTTTTCGTACCTTAGGCGGCCCCCCTATCTCTCTTGTAGATATGCCCATTTTCTTGTGTTGTCGTAATTGAACCGGATATATAATTTGATAATAATGGGCACCGATGTTGCGAACCATTTCCTGATTTTGCGTATACTCGCGCAGCAGCCTTTCCACCTCTCCTGTAACAAACAACAAAACATTTAATTAAATATTTTTTAATAATTTTCACAAAAAATGAGTAGAATTGCACGAGACACATTTCAAAGTCGAAATTTGTTGAAAGACATAATAAATTTTCAAAGAGCTTGATATTTCTGCAAAGCAAACATCTAATCGCTTGCAACATTTAGAAGTAATTGAATTTTACATAAAGTAAACAAAGTGTACGCTTACAGCTTTTCTGTACTAAGATAAACATAGTGAAGAGAATTGAAGATAAGAGGCAATAAATCCTTCTAGAATCGCATATTTGATAACAGAAATTTCTACATTTCCGTTTCTTTAATCAAACTTATTTACTTAGCCGTTACGTATTGCTCCAATTTGCTTAAGTTTAATTATGTATACGTAAAGCAATTCAATATAAAGTGTTTTGAGATATCTTAGAAGTAAAGATACCTAGATAAAATTATTACAGAAACATTGCCAATTTACAAGAAAATATTTTTATCAAATGCAAAAGCATTTGTAGCTACTGAAAACCAAATAATTATTAAAGACCAACAAAAATATTAATTACACTTTAATTTAAAATAAAACCCAAGCATTTATTTATCTTTTGATAACAAATTAGTCAAATTTGTATGACATTAATTTTAAAAGGAAGATAGAGAATCGCGAGAATAACATGATCGACAAAGGAAAGTAATATTGACTAGAATATTGGTAGAAGGGTGTGCTGAACCTATTTAATTTATTTTTAGTAATAAAAACTAATACTTGTTTAATTCAACTGTTTTACCATTTCATAAATGATTAATAGGAAATAGGAGATCGACTAAGCGATTGAACTTTTAATAAAACGGTATGTAAACCGTAAGCCTTGGTGTACCGCAAGGGTCAATTGTTGGTCCGATTCTATTGTTATTGAAGATCATAGATATTGCTAACGCTTATCAGAAATTATGTAATATTATTTGCTGATGGCACGACTTTACTTACGTCTAATCCTGACATAAATGTGGTGCAATATCAAATAATGATTGCTTAAGAAGGAGTTACAACTACTAATAAAGTTAAATTAATTAATGCAAAAAATGTAAATGTAATTTTTAGTCTTAAACATTTTACTGGTAATTATATGGAAATCAAGTGAAGTGAAGTACTTAGGCGCTGATATTGATTCTTAATTACAATGAATCAAACACATTGACTGTTACTGTTTGTTGATATTAAAGCATTAAATTAAATGGCAATGTCAAAAACCTGTCTTGCAGCTCTGCTAGTCAAAATGGATCGTGAGTATATTGGGTAGTAATTAAGTAGAAGGCTCTCACCTGTAAAAGAAGTAATAAAAATGGCGTAACCTAGCGAAACGGGTAGTAAATACTCTAAGGCAACTAGAAACTCAAGACACATAAACAAACTATTAAACTGTAGAGATATAATTTTTGTAAAACGACTAGACCAGAGTTACAGGTTCAAAATACATAAAAGAAAACGTCGCAATACGAGGAATTTTAATAATAATTAAATGTAATTGTTAAACAAAGTAACAACCGTTCTGTACGATACCCCACTAGTTGAACGTGGTTACCGGATAATTCTGTAATTAATAGACAAAATAAATAATGAAATTTCAAAGAACTTACACACAAATAACACACAGAAAACTAAAAACGCAATAACAAAATACTTATATTCAAAAGATTTTTCAAATCACATCGATTAAATACGAACTGCAGACATTATGTAGATATGTAAGTAAGTAAGTATGCACAATTTCAACTTATCTGACTGCCGATGATTACGGTAAAGAGTAAGTCGGTTCGTATTCCAAAACGGATAAGTAGAAATACAGACAGGTAGAAGACAGAAGCAGAAAGGAGATGACCACGACTGGAGAAATAGAGAAGTCTAGGCGATAACCTTTAGATCACCGGTTTATTTTCGATAAACTCCTTAAATGGACAAGTAGTAGAAAGTTTAAAAAACAGATAGATTGCAACGGCCTTCCGATGTAGTGTTGATATTTTTTCCTTGTTAACCAACCATATATAGCTAAATTACCTCGTATTTATTCATTCTGACCAACCATACCCGGAGAAGCTCTAAAACGTAGTTGTACGTCAAGAAACGTAGAAGATGACGGTTAACAAATTCTCAGAAAAGATTAAGAACTTTGCATTAATAATAGTAATTTATCGAATTTCCTCATTTAGAACTGAAACTTTCTACGTCAACTGCAAAATTGTTTGGATGCAAATTGATTACCATAGTCAGACAGCAATTTAATTTTCTAAAAATTTTGTAGCTACTGCGAAAGTAGGTTTAAGATAAGGTAAAACAAAATCATGCTTGGTAAACTAATCAACAGCCACAAACAAACAACAGTTTTTAGCAATGTAAACTTAACATATGGAAAGTAGAGTTTATATTTTTTATCGACCCATTATTCCACTCCTAGGTTACTACACAAAAGTAAATAGCTTTTTTGGCCTCCTAAACTGTAAATCACAGTTTTCAGTTGTCATACTTGTCTTGAAACTTAATTTTTACACACAGTACGGTTACTATGAAGTAAAGTACGGTTACTATACGGTAAAGTACGGTTACTATGCGGTAAAGTTGTAGCTGATTTGTATGTTATTTAGAAAAGTTTTAAAAATAAACTAAGTATAAAATACGATAAATTGATTTTAAAAAATGTACTTTACACGATAATGTACAGAATAAGGGCGCATTTAACTTTTTTATTGATGATAATATTGATGACGTCATTTATACGTTAGTTAAACAAATGAACTGACACATATTAGGTGGTGTAAGTCAACATGGTTAAACAACCAGGTTTACTTAAAATCAGTAGCCATAATTGTGTTCTTTTTTACTTTTTGATAATGATCGTCGGCCAAAAAATATTATACAAATTTCGTGTGCGATTATAGGGCGCTCGATCGCGATATTTTTCCGGGTTATCTTTGACTTTTTGTAACAATGGACAATAATTATTATCAAGTATCGATTCTTCATTTAACATTTAAACATTTAACAAAACGGGTCAAATAGTTTGAAATCATCAGAACAATGACGAATTTCAACGTCGTAATGCAAAATTTTTATACCCAAGAGCAAGACGACCAAACAGATGTTTTGGATTTCGATACGAAACATCGAAATTTTTCTAAATTAAATAAAATTGCTAAAAGTTCTAGTTTAGTAATGCTATACTTTCGTTCAGTTTTAGTAAGGTTCGACCAGCATTAGCATCTACTATGGTACTCTTTATGCTTTATTAGCTTTGCTTGTCGATAGAAGAAGATAAAGTGGAATTCAATAAA
Organism: Abscondita cerata; assembly: GCA_030710515.1. Taxonomy (NCBI): domain Eukaryota; kingdom Metazoa; phylum Arthropoda; class Insecta; order Coleoptera; family Lampyridae; genus Abscondita; species Abscondita cerata. Next base: position 953,064 of record JALBCR010002212.1, read on the forward strand.
ACAAAATTAATCTCAAAAACTTACGATTATGAGTAGTTTGCATTTATTTGCATTCTCAACTAATCAGGCAAATTTCAATTTGTTAGCAATCCACTCCAAAAAAAACGAGAAGTGGCTTAAAGACTATCGAAACCCAAACATTCTTATTATGATTTCGTTTTTCGCATTTTACGGCTTCCGATTCAAGAATAATTTAAATTTAATGCGATCTTTCGTAGGTATCATTGTTTTACGTAATAATTAAAGAAAACCGCTTTCGAATCAAACGCATTTGAGAACTACAACTGTTTTTTGAAAAATTTCCAAATTAATTATACATCTAAACGGATCACGATTTTCTAAAAATTCTTTCGACGTCCGAAGAAAATAAAAAACACAAATGTCCTAAATTTTTTCAGAATGCAAGGGACGTCGGCGACCGGAGTGACGCCCCAAAACAAAAAAATTCACCGCTTACTTTGAGGTATTATATCTCAAAAATTTTATAGCTTAACAAAAGCTTAAGCCACAAATTACAATTTTCTTTTTAAAACGGTACCTAAACGAAAAACGTAGCTTTTACGACAATGCTGGATGAGATACACAAAGTATTTCAAAAATAACATAATTAAAATGTGTGTCTTACGACATCTCGTGTAAAACATTGACACGTGTGAATAGTATAAACTAAGAAAAATGCCAACAGTTATCTGTAACGACATGTGTGCGTTAAAGTGCATAGCGCTATCTAAGCGATAGCTTTAATGCTTGAAACACACGTGTGTCGATAAAGCCAAGTATAACTTGTAAATAGCGATAGCGCTCTGCACTTTAACGCACAAATGTCGTTACAGTTAACTGTTGGCATTTTTCTTAGTATAAAAAATACCTCAAAAACGGTTAGAGATAGATAAAAACCAATCAAGTTAAACGATCTATCAATTTCTTACGGATGCGTAGAAAAAAATCATATCAAATGACATACTCTAAAGAGTAATTATTTTTCTGTTAATGCCCTTTCACGCAGGGACTTGATCAGTTGACTTGCGTAGTGCGTCTCGAATTAATGCAGCAGCGTCACAGAATGATGCATAAAAAATGTAAAGATGGACCTAAAAATTCGATTAAAAAGGTAAACGTAACGTAATTTTGCAAATTTTTAATTGACATAATTGAATGAGTAATATTTGTTCCATTAATGTTTTTTGACGCGTAGGCACCGCGGTGATTCACGCTTTTGCTATCTATGCAAAACCAGTGCTTCGTACAGTAGGCCAGTCAATCAAGCAATCAAATATTTGTAAGTTTTTTAATTAGCCAATAACTTGTTTTTTTTGTTTTCGCAAACCCATTTTTTATCCACATGTTTTATCAAATCGACGCGAAGCGGCGCTGAGATAAGTTTGCGGAAATTAACCCTACTTTGATTTTTACAATTTGGCAAGCGGGGCAAACCGTGTTCTTATCAAAGTTGCATTAAGAGGTAACACCACTGTAAAATTTTTCAAAAATAAAAAAAATTGGTTTGCTTAAAATATCTTTTAAACTCTCGTAAATACGGGGACATAAATTTTATGACAAAGTTGTAGGAAATTTTATTTTCCCGAGCCTTTTACCGAGCGCGTCAGATTGTATCAGAACGGCTACCTGCGAGAGGTCGGTTACCTACTGCGAAGGGACTGCATAATGACTTACTTATTGATGTATAGCATCTGTAAGATATTAATAGATGTCACTAGAAGCCATTTTCATTTATTGGTAAAGTTTTCACATAGAATGACGTTCGTATTGGGTCACGAAAAAAACAGATTCCCGCGTAAAATCACCAATACACCGCGTGTTTTCGTGAGTTTTTTAACAGTTTTTCCGTCAGTTTTGAGTGCTAAAAGAACGTAAGTAAAAAGTACGAAAGTATCGTATACAACGCGGTTTCGAAGCAACGTTTTAAAAGGACGACCGTTGAACAGACAAGAGGCTGAAGGCAGTAGTGAAGGAGTCAGTCTTTCTGCCGCTTATAAAATTATAAATTTTCTAAACATTTTCTCAACGATTTGTCAATATGTGAAGTGTAAAACATGTAATTCCTATATTACATTTCAAGAAAGAAACCGCCGAAACTTGGGCTTCAAAATTGTCATCACTTGCCCTAAATGTTCAGAAGTTGAAATTCCAAGCTATAAATTATAAAAAATTCATCCGAAATTAAACGTAAAATCGCCCTAGCTATAAGATTATTAGAAATAAAATTAAATAGAATAGCGAAATTTTGTTTTTTATGGAACTTCCTCATCCGATATTTCAATATTACTACGATAAATTAGTAAACATAATTTCCATTGCAACAACAGTAGTGAGAACAGCCAGTATGGAAAATGCGGCAAAAGAAGAGAAAAAGAAGAGCGAAGAAAATGGACAACGTGAAGGAATAACGGTTTTCGGCGATACATCTTGGAGAAAGCGCGGGTTCTCTTTGTTTTTTTAAAATCACGTCGTTAATTGGTTGGTATACTGGAAAAATTGTCGATGTTGAGGTAAAATGTAAGTACTGTAAAACTTGCGAACACTGAAAGAAGAAATTAAGAACATCTGAATTCGAAGAATGGTACAAAACACATGGCGATGCATGCCAAGCAAACCATGAAGGCACAGTAAAATTTTTAAAAGCTTGATTGACGCTGAGCCGTACAAAAATTTCGCCTTGATCATGTACAGAAGAGGATGGGTACAGGTCTATGAGGGAAAGGTAAGTTAACCGCCAAATTAATTGTTCCGTTAATTAATCCGCACTCTTTGGAAAACATGAAAAATGAAATCTGGGCGACTGTATTTTATATGTTGTCAACCGACAAAAATCAGCAACACAAATATTGCTCAGAAACTTGGTGCAACTGGAAGAAGGCGCAGAAAGCACATACTTTGGACGATTACCATCACAAGTCACCGCTTTCTCAGAAAGTTTTTAAAGCCATCAAATGAATTTATGAAGAACTTAGCCAGGACGAGTTGCTAACCCGTTACTTGGGCGGATACACGCAGAATAGCAACACAAGTTTTAATGTGACAGGGTGGCAATTGGCTCCAAAATCATATTTAAGAGGCAAGACGATTTTAAATATAGCGACAGATATTCGCTGCCTGCAATTTTAATGACGGATTGACTAGCGTATTACAAATTATGAATGTGCTAGAAACAGATATTGGTGTCCAATCCTACAATTTTTGTGTCGAAGCCAATGCCAAGCGGATCCAGCATGGTGAACGGTCATTGACGGATACCGCAAAAAAGGCGCGTTCCGGCATTATATCGTCGTGGAAGAGATTGAAGAGGAATACTCTAGCTTTATGGTCCTGGGATTGCAGATTAATGGTAAGAAAATTGCAATAATAAAATTTTCCTTTTTTACATAATATGTATACCTAACACCACTCAAAACTTTAAACCCGTTTTTCTCGAAACGCCATTTTTCAATACCGCACGCAGCGTAACTAATGCAATTTTTAGTTTTTTCACTCAAATTTTTTACTACACCATTTCAAACAGGAGTACGTAGCGGATCTTCGATAAGTTTTAATTTCAATTTTATATGGACAAATTAGTACCCAAATTTTAGGTACAAAATTGAACTTTATTTTAAAAACACTACCAAATATTCAAAAATTAATATTTTTAAAAACCTCTATGTATTTCTCTAGCTATACGTATGTAAATTAAGACAACATTTTTTTTTGTTCTATATTCATTTTTGCGGTAGGTACTTATAATTGACTTGCGGGAATGATTCCTGAGCAGTCATTTTGTGATATTTTGAAATAAAAAAATTTCATTGAGCACTTCCAAACAAATATTAACAATATCCCCAATTATTATAATCCTCCTACTTTTTCTTCGAACAAAAAAAATCCCAAAACACGCTTCATTTTTGCACTTTACAGTGGTGTTCCACCCTTAAAACTACTTTTTTGAGTATTTTTTTAGCGTAGAAATCGCAAAACAAAGAAGTAGATAAATAAATCTACTGAATATTAATTACGATTAATGGCATCTTGGACGTTATCAGTGTCACCACCGTTCGGAATAAAAAATAACTCTACTTTCTGTAGGCAACTGTTTTCTGTATCTAATTGGATTACACACATCTGCAAAAAAAAGAAGAAATTCTTTTTTTAAAGTACCCACCAATTCATGTAAAGCAGTGACCACAAAAAATTACTAAAGTCTGTATACTATTGACGCGGAGTAATAAATCATAATTGCTTGAAATAATTCTTTATTTTCTTGTGAAAGCGGTACTTCTACGGTTAAGTAAAAACCAATAAATTCTATCCAAAATACGATCATTGTGCCGCTCTTGCAGCATATTGACCCATCTAGGGTCTGAGAACAATAGTTTAATCTGTGTAAACACGTTGCCATCAGCCCAGGTACTGACGAAACAAGAATCATAGCTGTAGATGTGCGTATTATACCAAGATACGGTGGAATATTGCTGAATTAAATTATTTACTATGAAAAATAGATTCCACAAAGTAAGGATTGAAACAATAAAAGCAACCACATAATAATTCATATCAAGGTAGATTTTACTATTATAATATATTTACCTACTAAAAATATGATTTTCCAAACGTATCAGGTACCTACGCCACTGCAATACGGGAGATTCGATAATTCTGACAGGTTTATTACTCCGCGCCAATAGTATACTGAGTATAGTTTGACGTAATTCTTTTGCACTTGAGTGTAACATCGAATTTTCCGGACTGAAAACAAGTAAACGTAAAACAAGTCTGACACAATATAAAAAAAGTTTTATCAATAGTATTATAATAAGGCAACAATACTTTCGGAATGAATACGAAAAAATGTCAAAAACATTATTAATAGTATCTTGAAAACACGTCATGTCATAAGTGACGCCATTGTAAGCTTCTTAGGATACATCTTTTGCATAAGTTTTAAAGAGCAATTATTAATTTGTATATGAAGTAACGGTTTTTTATTTAAAATTATTATTTACATAATATAATCCTACATATCGTGTTTAACAAAAAATCGAAATATTAGTAAAAAAACAACATCACAGAATCCAACCCCTAAAACTCCCAGCTTCAACGTCCACAAGCAACAAAGATAAAAAAAATCAAACTTGACATACAATTTGTAATAGCAAAAATGTCCTCTTTACAAAACCAAACAGTACAAAATTTTGTTTACTCCCGCTACTGATTTATGATGTACAAAGAAAATCCAGAAAAATTGCGAATTCTGGTTGCGGCAAGTAACAATCGAATTACACGTAATAAGAGAGATTTTAGCGCAAGTGGGTCAAACATTTGTTCCATAAGCAAAATGACACATCGTAAATTTATCTTTTTTTTTTGTTTGACCCTAGCGGGTAGTTATCCGGAGACAAACGTTTGTTTGGTACTCTATTTTATGAAAGTTATGACATAAATAATGTATAAGAAAATAATATTTGTAACAGTGTATTTCAAACTACATGAATTATATATTTTACAGGTCCAAGTCGAGTGACGTACAGATTGATGGCGTCACGTGCCATACGTGATCAAGCAAGAAACAACAGCAATCTAGAAGGCTTGAACGTGCTTGCCTCAGGGATTGCCTGTTTATTGCACATGTCCTGCTACATTACTCATGTCAAGTATGCTTGTTACTGCTATCAAACTGACCTTTAGTTTTATTGCAAATATCCAATAAAACTTTGCACATTAAAATTTAACAAAGACGTTTGCTGTAATTAGATTTAACAAGACACGGATTCGACAAGAAGCGTAGCGTAACGCCTATGGCTATTGCACTAATCGAGGATGTTCTACGTCTGTGGTTTCATTAGAGCGTCCCGACGCTGTGACTACTTTCTAGAACCTTACGGCGATGTTTACATTTTGTATCCGTAACAGTCAAATTAGAAACCAGACATCCTCCTATATATTCTTATTTGTTCTTTCTTATAGAAAATTAACCCTAAAATCAACTTTTCTAGAATTCCACTTTCAATCTAGATTTATTTACAAATCTATGAAAATATTTGAGAAAAGCATTTCTTGGTAGCATTTCCTGAAAACTGAAAAGCAAAAACTGTAAATAAAGCACCGAATTGAAGGTTTGATGAAACTTCCAACCTTTCTTGAATCGTGTCTCCCAGCAAATTTGCATTTTGTGTCAACATGTTCTGAAGTGTATAAAAGTGTATTGCCAAATAAGTACCCTGTCTATATAAAAGTTATTTTATAGGGTAAGAGTCTTTCATTTCGTATTTTTGGTCAATTCGCAGTTTGTTTAAAACAAATTAGTATAGAAAATTTCAATAATTTCGGTTGTGAAATTGTAAAGGAAGGCGTCTGCAATGATATGTTAATAACCGTGTGGGAATGTGGTAGAAGTTACTTCGGCAAATCGTTTGAAGTTGAGGGATACAAAGCACATTTATAATATGGAATTCTACGGCGCATTGTAACGTGGATGCAGATTTATTGGAATTTCTCAAAGCGTTCAAAGCGATCTACATTACAACCTAAATTTCCTTCATTTCGTATGGTAACAGATTATTGGAACAAATTGGAAGTACGGCAAAGTTATTCCAACACATACTCATTTGTAAGAAATAAATTTTGTTTAATAATGAGGGACATAAAATTATTATTGAAAGTTCTAGTTTTTTAAGTACAAATTTTAGTAAGTATTAACTCGTGGTTTTTGCAAAGTTTAAATAGTGTAATGATTCCATTATATTTTTCAATATAAATATGAAATTTTAACTAATACAGCTCATAGATAAAAACAAGAGCCCTGAAAAGGTCTGCGTCGTGACAAGTACAGGCCAAGCAAAAAGCATTTTGGTAGCAAATTTAAATATTTGTGGTTAACTAAATTCTTAAATTTTTGTAATAAAGTTAAGTATATTTTTCTAAAGATTTATTTTTAACAAAACTCTTAAACTCAGCGAGCAATTACAATTATTATGTAAGAATGTCAAAATAAAACACTAACAATAACAACACGATTGTGTATCGTTCTACATGGTATGTACCTGCAACCTGTGATTGGATTTTTGTTTTATTCTGTGTATTAATTTGATTTATACTACTACTTATAATTTTAGTTTTTACTCACTTGTTGTTTTTAATTGGGTATTGAAAGGTACCGTACTAAATTAACTTAAATAATTTGGTTAAAAATTTTATTGACATTTAGATGATTTAAACAATATATTTAAACATGCCGACCCATTATAATTTGTCTTAGAAGGTTTTTTCAATTATAAAATTAGAAACCTATGTATTATTAATTTTATTTTACGAACTAATAACACGGAGATTATATGAACTGTTTTTTAATAAAAACAAAATCTAGTAATGTACAGGATGTTGCTATATTCGACCAACAACGCTCTACCCCAGAGAGGTATAGGAACATAAATCGAACATGAAATCTAAATAATAGTATGGATTGTAATTTGTAATATGTGAGTACTTGCACATTTTTGTTTATATCTTCAAGACTGTTCATTTTAGCATGTTTTTACTTTTCTGACCAAAAATAAATTAAAAATTTTAAAATAAGTAAATAAAATTTTTAGTAAAAAATAGGAGGGTAAAACTAACCTTTATAGTGCGCCACTAGTTACATTTTTTAAAAGTTTACTTTATGTCAAAATATGACTTTCTTGAAGAGCACATTACTCACCAAATTTGAAAAAATTTAGGTATTTTGTGTTTATTGCAAATTTTAATATTTACTTTCAACACTATGTATCTCAGCAACTAAGCCGTTTAAGAGTTCATATTCCTATATCAAAATTTACTAATTTACAAGATCTTTCTGTGGTAGAGCGTTGTCAGTCAAATATATAATATAGCAACACTCTGTATACTCTTTGTTAGTAACTAGTATAAAAATTTTGATTTACAGATTTATTAAGAAACTTTGATCTTAAAACGTTGAACACTATGAAAATTAAACTAATTAGTAATGTTATCTAATAATACAAAAATAATATTTTTCATTGAAACATAATCAATTTTCTCGAGAATATATTATATATTTCAGTAATTTATTTTGTTTCATATTAAAATTGTATTTTATGAATATTTTTTTGCACCGTGTTCGTTATTGTCAAAGTTTAAAATATAATATGTATTAAATATAAAAAGCTAAATTAAAGTTTAACTTAGATTAAATTGATCTTTTGTTGTTCTCATATACATGACTTTAAACAATCATTTTGTATTTATTGATTCTGTTTAAATCTTTAAATTAATTTAATTAGAAAAATTATAATTTATTGTTATGTTAAGTTATATTATTTATTCTATGTAATTGTTATTTTTCTTGTTATTTAAAAACAATTAATCCTTTTTCTCTATTGATGATCAAAATTTGGGGTCGTTTTGGACTTGAAACTGTAATTTAACCAGTGTACGGCCGTTTTTCTTCTTTCTCTTAAACGACTTTTAGTTACGAATAAAAAAAAAAGAAGTTGTTACAAAGCCACGGTTAAACATCATTTCGTGCTTAATTATTAATTTCTGATTTAAATGGGTTCCATTGGCGTATAGGAAACATTATTTTTCCTTTCTGACTCGACATCGATACTTTTGCAAATTATTGCAAATGGAAATTTCGTAACGTCCGAAAAGTCAAAACGAGAATTTTAAGCTCATTTCAGTTTGTATGCCAGTCTATTTTTCGTTGTTTTCTTTTTCGTGTAAATTTTGTCAATAAATTTAAAAACAATGTAAAATAAATCGAGTTGCAATCAAGATCTAAAATTTACCCTGCGCTAGCTCATCGGATATTGAATTTTGGAAAGATTAACCGTTGAAATATATTTAATAATAAAAATTGAGGGAGAAATTCAACTTTAGGAATTGGTAAAAAGTATTCCAGTCAAAAAGATATCGTGTTCTTAATGATGACGACGTTTAGACTGGCTAGGTCAGTCTTTTTCAAGGCAGTCTAAATTATTGGTGTACTATCAATGACTGATAAAGAGTTCCTCTTTGGCCCAGAATAATAAACTTAAATACCCTCCAACGAAAAGATTGTTGTTAAAAAATATAGAAAACGGTTCAAAATAAACAACATTTAATGTATAGAAACAAGCAGACAAACAAAATGAAATACACACGCATTGAAATAGACTGGCCTAGCCAGTCAAAACGTAGGGATAATTAAGGACAAGTTGACGTTTTGACAGGAATCATTTTTTACCAACTCCTAAAAGAAGGCCCAAGTGTTGGAATAATTAGTATGATTATAAATTAATAACGAGTTTTAACATTAATAATTTAGCATGTTGTATTTTACTGTTAATGTATTATTAGACCACGTATGAATTCAACCTTTCTTAACTTCTGGGTGAACTCTTAACACTTATTGGGTAAATCAAAATTAAGTGACAATCACTCTTTTATTTAATTTTTGTTGTCACATCAAATAAAGTGCTTATATAAATTGTTGATATTTTTTATTCCTTGAAGCACAATGCTCTGTCGAAAATCTAGCTACTGAGCTTACGGTTATGCAAAAATGTAACAAATTCAAAGAATAGAAGATAAAATACAGCAAATGCAAATAAAAATAAAAGAAATTTTGAGAAAATAGGAATGTCTGTAATTAGAGAAAACGAAATAATGGAAATTAGAAGGTTGAGGGAGTTTAAAACAGAAAAGAAAAAGCCACTACTGGTTAAATCTAATGCATGATACAAGAAAATGGAAATATACCAATATACCAAAAACTTAAAAAGATTAGAAATTTAAGTAAACCACGATATACAAAACCAATATTGGACAAGAAAATACCTCATACCTAAACTATCATAATGAATAGCACAAAACACGAATGTGAAGGCTTGTGAAAGGATAGCGCCCAGCATCAAAAAGATCACTAAGAAAAAACTACTAAACCAAGCTAAACGGATGGATAAAATGGAAAAGAATATGGCAAGGAATTTAGGGTTAGAATCAAAACCAAGAAAAAAAATACAAAAAGGAACCGATTATAAAATCAAAACAATTTTGACAATAGGTAACATTCAAAAATAACAAAAAAATAAAAAATATATATTAATTATTCTAGCACTTCAGGAAATGAGATGGAAAACAAGAGAAAATGAGAAAAAAAATTTTACCCACTACTATCCGAGAGAAAAACAAACCAAATGGACCAAATTAATTAACGATTTAAGATCTTTGAGAGAGTCAAACGCCGATTTATTTATTTATTTGTATGGTACATTTTAAATATTGTATTGTGACGTAAGTGTTATGTATGATGCCTCAGAAGATTAGTATAAACCTGTATAGTGAGGTAATGATGTAGTCCGTACATACTAGTGATAATAAAATTAAAATAAAAAACTAAGATTAGAAAGACAACAAAATTGGTAGATACGAAAATTGAAAAACAAAGAGATAAAAACAAAATTTTGTAAAATCAAAAGAAGAAATACCCGACGAGAGAGACAATAAAGTCGGCATACCTATAAATAAAGAATTTGTAGAAATAATAAAACAACTAAAATTACAAAAATCTCATACCAAAGTTAAACAATGAATTGATAATTAATATAAGAGAAGGTTTAGTAACATAAATGAACAATTTAATAGTAAACAAATGGAGCAATGAAAACATGCCAAACGATTTAGAAATTGGGACCAACATGGATTCAGGCAAACAAAATTAATGGTAGACGGAATAGGTCCTTGCTAACCCAAATAATACAATCATGTTATAACTGCTACATAAGATTATATATTTTATATTCATAGACTTTCAACAAGCTTTTGGCTCCATAAACCCACAACAACTTTTGAGAGATATGGGAAACATGGGAATACCAAGTAAGTTAATTAGACTCACAAGAATGACAACGAAAAATTGCACTGAAAAGTATTAACAATACAAATACCACACCATTCAACATAGGGTTAGAAGGAGTTATAAGCAAGTGGAAAAATAAATAACAAGACACATGTCAACAAAAATAATTACATACGCCGACAACTTAGCACTGATAGCAAGAGACAAAAAAGCTTTAAAGCAAAAAGTAAAGAATCCCGTAGGAAAACCGAAATCAGAGGTTTGAAAACAAATAAAGGAAAACAAAATATATTGTAAGCACAAGGAGAAAAAAGAAGACTTAGTGGAAATGGAAATAGTAACATACTGTGAAATCTGAAAATATTGGTAGACGAAAACAACAGAAAACCATAAAATAACAAAAAGAATAAAATCACAAAACTGAAAATACTACTAAAAGATAGAAACTTTAGTAAAAAATATAAAACAGGTTAGTCATAACTTTGCACCTCTCTGGAAATGAACAAGAAAAACCTGAAGATAATGAAATAGGATGTTCCAAAAATCTTTGAACCAGTGAAAATGCCAGATGGAGAACTCTGACTACTAATGGATTTTAAGATAGTAAACTTAGTAAAAGAAAAAGACATAATTCTTCGGCATTGATAAATTTTGAAAATTTTTTGGAAACACAGGTGTTTTACAATAATTGTTATTAATCGTTTGTTGTTTTTTTCTCTGAAACGTTACATTTAATAAACAATAAACAAAAATCCTTTTTTTAACCGAAGGTTCAAGCTAAATAAATTTATTATTTTGGAAGAATTTATCGCAGAAGATTTTAAAAATAATAGAATTAAGTTGTAGAGCTTTGTCTGGTCCTAGCAATCTAAACAAGGTAATTATGATTCATGAACATTACTATAAGTGGTCCTTACTAGTGTTCATCATTTTTGTAAAATTCCATCAAATAATGCAAAAGTTATTTAAAAAAAACTTATTTCCAGCGGAGTTCTTCGGGGGCACATATCTTTGTAGGGAGCGCCCGTTTTTAAAGAAACCTATTTTTTCATGCTTTATTCAAGTCCTAGAGATTCCCTACATTTTTCCGGACACCTTGTCCATATACCGTTAATTGAAGAAAAATATACCATAAAAGATCTTCTTTAAATTTAAAACTATTGGAAAAATTTATTAATTACAAAAAAATTAAAAAATAATTAAACATTGTTGCAACTAGTAGTGTTTTTAACAAATTTAATATTTATCTCCGACGTTTCGCATTGCTAGTGGATGCTTCATTACGATTCTATTTAGTTTTGTAAAATAAAACCGAAAACAACTAAAAATCTAGTCATAATTTACCACACAATTATATTACTATTCACATACATCAAAAATGGGTTAAATTGTATGAATATTTTTTAATTGTTTCTTTCCTAAAATACCCAAATCCGCTTAAAGTTGCGCTGACAATTGCAAAAATCGGCAAATTTTTTTTTTAATTTTTTGAGATGTGGGTTGCACGATGTAAGAAACTTTGTCATCATTTATTCCGTGTTTTTCAAAGCTTTTTCAGATGTACTTGATGAAGGAAATAGAGTTTTCCTTGTGGAAGAAATTGTATTTTGATATAAATACTCAGTTGACGGATATTAATTAGTTACTGGGATGCATAGAAATTTAGTGTTAGAAGAAAACATTAAAGACATCAAGTGTTTTCTTACTCGTTTATTTATTTATAAATTATATTTTTAAAACTTGAATTACTTTATCTCTAAAACCTGTCTTAATATAAGAAGGTATGCTACGCATTTGGTTTTACTTTTAAATCTTTCGCGTTTATTCTAATTATATCATATTGCGCTGAAACAATTATTTTAAATAATAAAAAAATTCTTGTTATGAATTGAAGTATAGATTAATTAGATTTATAGTGAATGTATTATTTAAATCAAATGTGAATTGAGCTAATTAAAGTTAATTAGGATGTCTAAGAATCTATAATTAGCTTAAGAATACAATTACATTTATTTGTGTAAATAATATCTTTGTTTAGTTGCAATAAATGGTTAAGAACGGATGTTTAATTCTAATTAGGATTAAATTTGTTAAATTCGTGCGTATTTCTTGAAGTAAATATACGCAAAGTTTGCAAAATTAAATAAAGCACAGATTACTCTAACGTCTAGCCGACGTGTTAAAGATTAAAATTGTGAGTGCAAGTGTAAAAACATTAAGTGAAAATAAATTTAAAGTCAATGATAATAACATTAATTCAAATGCAAAAAAAGCACCCTAGTCAGTCGTAAATAAGATCCGAACGACTCAACATGTATTAAGAAAAGTCGGTAGTACTAAATTTAAATATATAAAGTTGGTAAAATAAAGACACTAATAACAATAATGCGTTTCATCGATTAAAGTATTGAATTCAAAGTGATCAAAATAAACTCAAGTACTGTAAATTTAGGAACGAACTAAATTAATCATCCAATTTATTAATTTATAAATAATTAAAATGTGTGTCTTACGACATCTCGTGTAAAACATTGACACGTATGAATAGTATAAACTAAGAAAAATGCCAACAGTTAATTGTAAGTTCATTAAAATTTTTGTGTTTATGTATTGCATGTATAAAAAATAAATCAATGAATTAAAATAAATGTTATTTTATAAATCAACTCAAAGCCCTGAGGTAAAATTTAAATAATTTTTGGAGTCTCAAATTATACGTAAAGGCCCTGTTAGGTCATTTTACAAGTTACCGTTATAAAAATGTTAGATTTTTGTGAGTATTATGCTGAAAACCGCAATTTTTTATCTCTTCAAATAAGTGAGTAAACTGACTTTGTAGAATTTCTAATGACGTCACTTGAGCCCAACTCCCGCCTTGGCGTATGATGTGACTGCATGGAAAACGCAACGAAAGAGCGCACTGTATTATTTTGAGTATGTTGCAACATATTTGCGTAGTAACGAGTAGGATGTCCGACCAGGTCAGACCGTATTTTTTTGTACTTAATAAAAAAAAACCCAAATTAAAGAAAATACAACAGTAGAAGTTGAAAAAGAAGCCGAACGAACGTGTAATACACACTGGTGTCTTTGCGGGGAATGCGAATGTATGCCATCCAACGCAGAAAGTATTTGTTGCCAGGAAAGCGAAATCATTGGTAATATAAGGGGTGACTTAGAGTGTATTTTACGATGCATGATTTTAAGAACTGCTCGTTACCATATTTTGATGCATTGTAAGAGCAAACCACAAACTGCGTCTAGGATATTTGAGACAGAATTATGGATAACTATTTAAAAATGTTCATCACTCACTAACTCACGAGTAAGGTCCTGAGTTTTAATGGTAAAATTTGGATTTGTATCACTCCACCAACGGCAATTTTGGGTAGAGACTGTTCCATTTGATGTAAATGTTGCTTCGTCCAAAAAAAACAATATGTCTTCCCATAAATGAGTAATCTTCTAACATTCTTTGGATATCACAACAGAATCCAAAGCGTCTATCATGATGGCCCGGTCTTAACGTATAAATTAATTGGGGCTTGTATGGGTGCAATTGTTCCTTTTTAAAAATTTTGAAACCGTATCTTAGGATTTCTTGGGATGTTCGGTTGCTGAAAGCATTATGTCAAATTCCATGTCATCACTGACAACCCGCTGTTGGCGTTTGTTGTTAAATTTATTACTTACATCTCCAAAAGTCTTAAATTTGTTTAATACTTTCTTTACTGGGCCATAGTGAAGATTTTTTTGGGTGTCGGTTATTAAAAATGTTTGCAGCTTCTCGATTTGTTTTATAATTGTCACCCACAATTAACACAATTTCAATTTTATCTCCAGTACTTAATGTTGTTGGCATTTCTACTAAATTTAAAAAGTACTTCCTACCAAATTTCACTAAATGAAACTGAATGTTTTCAAGTTCACTGTCAAACAATTCTGACTATTAAAAAATTATTTGTTTATTAGTGCATCTTAGATTTCATGTAACTACAGCTACATTTGCATTGTTATTGTAGACAAAAAAAGAAAACATGATTTTTTCATGTAATTGGATGTAATTACATATTTGAACGTAGTATTTAGTTCTGATCAACTCTTTTTAATAACAAATCACGATATTGTCAAATATAAAAGTACTTTACTCTTGAGTAAAATTTATATTTTTGACAAACCGCGTATACGATTAAAAAAATTTAATATTTGATGATTGTATTTTAGATTCTAGATCATGCAAAACTTTTTATGAAAAATAACTTTTTTCGTAAAATTAATAATAAAAAGTTTTCCATATGTTGCCAACTTAAGTAGGCACACTGTATATATATATTTTAATTCTAAATAATTACGATCCATCGCAATATATTTGGTTGCATATTATGATCAACAGTAATATTAAAGCTCTATACCATAGATGGATTTATTATTTTGATAAGAACAGGAAAACAAAGTAATACATTAAACTTAGTAGTTGCTGTGAGGAAAATCTTTAAAACCACCTTAAACCTTTAAATAAATCTAAATAATGGTTTTGTTTCTCTCAGGATTTTAGTATGTACAAGACATAATCCAAAATTATGTACGTAAGTTTATAAAACAAGTGTTACTTAGTACTATATATGCAAAATGAAAAATCACTACGTTGACACGAGTTAATTAAAGATAATCACGAACATGAACAATTCTATAACAAACACCAATAATTAGCAAAGTTCAGAAGTCTAAGCCCTAGTCAATAATTTAATTAAATCCAATCCACATGAGTCAGCGCTACCATTGAAAACAGATATCCAATCGGGGGCTAACAATCACTAAAATGCCGATTCACAAAAAAAGTTACTTTCTTCATACAACTACAGTTTTAATTAAAAATTAATTAAACCGGCATGGTCGTTATTATAATTACATTTATTGCATGTAACTATAAAGTGTTCATTTCACGTATGTACATAGAACGAGGTATTGCATTGCTTGAATTCGTTTAATTTTAAACAATTTACATGAATTTAGTGCAGCGTGCATAACCCTCATGTAACATGTTCGTTATATATTTTGACGTATTACAACCACTACTCTTCAAATTAACGACCCTTGTAGTTAAATACTTCATCGTCAATTACGACTACACTATGCAAAACTGCGTACATTTATTATTCAATTTTATGCCAAACCTGAATAATTTCGCAAACTTTTTTCTAATTAAAGCTCGTAGTTGCAACTTTTTATTCGCCGCAATGAGAATTATGCTTTGGCCAAATTTCAACTAAGCGTATTCTACCTCAGTTTATGTACGTTCTTAGCGTTTGTTAGATATCCCTGCGGTCCCGATTGTGTTTCGGACGGGTTAACAAATGGGACAGAGCAGTGTGAGACGTCCCAGAGCTTTGGTACTGGTGGTATATTCGCATTAAGCATTCTAATTCATGTAGTTTCGTCATTGTACAAGATTTTACATGAACAAATCTGAGCTTCTCTAATCCTTAGTTAAGTTCAAGAGAAGACAATTAATTCATTACTAGCGAGTCCCCAAAATATTAATTACAAACAGTGTTATAAACGTTTGATTTACTGCACCTTGAATTGGGGATTACGTGATTATGCTAAGCTTAATTTTTTTGTGTTGCGACACATTTTTATAGAAATCTCATAAATTACTGAGACACTTTTACGTAAATGTAAACTTTGTCTTCGTTAGTCGATTTATTTTGATCACGCGAGCGTTCGCCTAGAAAATTTTTCGGAAAAACACCTATGACATCAAGCTAATTAGCAGTTAGATTTGATTTCTTTATACTCTCGCTTTCAAAACGTTTAAGATACGCATGTACACAATCTTAAATAAAAAATTTATTGCATTGTTCAAAAGTGTATTTGGTTGATAAAATTTTCTTGTCGGTAAAATTGTGAGAAGAAATTGGTGTCACTACATTTAGAATGGAATATAAATGATTTATGATTTCATATTAAATTTTGTAACTACTTATTTATTTATTCGTATGGTACATTATACAAATATTGTATTGTGATGTAAGTGTTATGTATGGTGCCCCAGAAAATCAGTATAAACCTGTATAGTGTGGTGACGAAACCGTGTGCAATAGTGGATTGGTGCGTTTACTTCAAGGTTTAGGAAAACCATTAAAACCTAAACATGCCAACCCTTACCCACTATAGTATTCACATGTAATAATATTAATTAAGTGTGTAAACATTATAGAAGGTAAATAAGAACATAAAATATAACAGCACAGCCATTGCATGACGACATATAATGGACCGGTCCAAGCGCCAGTCACGACAATGACGAAAAAAATAGTAGGTTAAAGAAATAGCAAAACAAAATAATGGAAAACAGATAATCAAGACAAGAATACAAAAATTGCTAAACTTCAGATGTCCTTCAGATTCGTAAGCCATAATATTGCTTCATCCGTTAAATTATGAATGTTTGGAAACCCTCCTTTAAACTTCGTTAATTGACAATCCTCTACAATATGTGTAACGGTCTCTGGTTCGTTTCCATAGTCACAATTTGGATTAGAAATCGCACCCCATTTGAACACATAGAGTTGCATTTTGAATGGCCTGTTCTTATGCGATTTATTTTGACCAAATTTTTCTTTTTTGATCAAAGCCCGGGACTTCTATTGTTGGATTATCAATGAAATCTTTATTGAAAACATCAACTCCAGACCATAATTTTTCCATTCTTCGACTTCAGAAAAAACCATATTTAAGTGGTTTTGCAATCATATAGGACTTCGAGATTTAAGTCTTTTAGCAGAAGGGTTGTCAATGTCATTCCAAATTGGTAACTGTTTGTTAAGTTAGCATTTATCTCATTCTCGTTTTAACGCAGCTTTTCGTCAAATGTTCGATGGAGTAATATTACAAATAACAGGAAGCCAATCAAGAAGAGTAGATTTAATGGTTCCACTAATTATACGCATAGTGCAATTCAACTGGGCATCTATTTTCTTTGTATGATAACTATTCAACCAAACAGGAGCACAATATTCTGCTGTAGAATGAACTAATGCTAATGCATCTGCTTTCCAAGTTGTTTCAGCTAATTTTTGAATAACATTATTTATTGTTTTTATTTTTGTTTGTCTTTTTCTAAATGATCTTTGTAAATTAAAAACGTATCTAAAGTTACTCCCAGATAAAGTGGGTTAAAATTATGGTTTAACTTTGTATTAACTATAAAAAGAAGCTATGAAAGAAATAGCATGATAAGGAGAAAACCTTGAAAAGATTGGGAAGAAACCGTTGTGTCTTTACAAATGAACAGGAAAGAGTAGGGGAAGGTGCCCAACAGTGAGACATGTTTCTTTTTACGATTTTTTAGTTTGGGTACACTGCAATCACAATCTGCCTAACGTATGATGTTCAACACTTAATTAGCTTTGATTCGGGGCATCAAACAATGTAAACTATTTTTGTGCTAAATTGCCAAAAAAATTTTGAAGCAAGAGTTGATTTCGTCTCCCTGTTCGACTTTGTAAACGAACAGTGATACACCATTGGACAAACAGTGAGACAGGTATATGAACACTGGGACAAATAACAATAAGCACTAATTCAATTAAAAATTAAAAAAATAGTAATAATAATAATTAATAATTCGGAAAAAGAACAAGCAAACAAAAATAATTTCAAATCAAAATCAGCAAACATTTAAATTGCCAAATATAGTCTCAAATGATAAGCACGATTTAATATCTTTAAGTGAAACCGTTGATATGTAAGGAATATCAAGCCTTACGAATTTATTCATTTTAGAGGATTTGCGTAAAAAGCTCACTTCTAGTTCATTTCCGTCAATTTTGTAATTGATTATTTCCACAACATAAAACACATTTGAATCTTTTAAGGTTTTAAAGAAAACCAAAACATAATCTCCTATATCTGAATATTTTTCCAGTTTAGTGAACTCTAGAGTTTGTGACCCCAAATAATTCTCATCAGAGATATCTGATCTTGAACTAAAATATTGGCATCTTAGTTTCTTTTTCTGCAAAAATCTTTCTTTTAACTTGACCCTGTTTAGTTTGTTTTTTTAAACTCTCTTGTTCTATTTCGTATTTTTATGATGTATCAGGGGCTATTATACATTTCCCCATTTTTCTTGGTTTTTGAACAATTTCGGCTTTCATTTTTTTTTCGGAAAACCTTTAAATTTATCTGGTAAAATCAGTCTATAGGCAATACTTGAAAACTCGGCGTCTGCTATCTCATTCCGACTCAAGGTATCTTCCATTTCGTTCGTACTTATAATTTTTTAAAGTTGCCCTGATATGAACGGACCAGGATTATCAATTTTATTAGTACTGTCCTTATCACGTCGTCTTGAGCATTTGGAATGTCCTGGTCATCGTTTGGAAGTGGCTTATCGGTTACTGCACTGCAGATAAAATCGCTGTCTTTAAAAGTATGTTTGTCAAAAAAATGATGCTTGTAGCTTTAAATGCATTTATAATTGTTTCTGGTACCATTGTCTTCTTGAAAGTTTGTCTAACGCATTCAACAACTTTTTCCTGGGCTTTGTAACATCCAGCTGTCAACAGCTGAATTGTATGAAAATACCCAAAAACTCCAACATCCAACGGCTGTAATTTATTGGTTGAATGCGGCGAAAATGTTAAAATTGTTACTTTATGATCTTTCGTCAAGCTCAGTGCTGTGATCGAAATGTGACTTTCACGATTATCGCACAAAAGTAGAGATGGGTTATCTTTGGAAGAAGTGCCATGTTTTATGAAGTGTCTTAAAACTTTAATGAATAAATCACATGTAATCCAACTACTTTTGCTAAACCCAATCTTTCTGATAGAGCCCCCCCGCGTCATAATTTTTACAAAATTCACTTGTGGAAAACCATTGCTAAAAAAATCCAGTTCGCTGCTGCACGAACAATAGCACAAATTGTCACCAAGGTTCTCTTTTCTCCGCTGGTTACTTTGCGCCTTTTTGCGCAACAACTTTGACCTGATGTCTTTGATTTGTAGTAGTAGCAGTTTCGTCTGTGTTAAAAATCCTTGTTCTGCCAGCAATAGTAGGATGACGATTGAGGCATTCTTCAAGTTATGTATAAAAGAATTCAACATTGATCTTGTTGAAAAATATGCGGGCGTACGAAGGGATAATCAAGCCGAATATTTCATTAAAAAAACTTCTTATCTATTTTTTTCCACTCTTCTAATATTTTTCTCAGCTTGGTGGGATTATATTAATTTGATTAGTTTTAGCCATTTCATAGGCTAGCTGCCGGCATTCCATTAAGGAAATGCCATAAAACACTTTTGTTATGTATGAAACAAGACGTTCTTCCGGTTCAGAAGTGAATATTCTATTAACGTCATAATTAGAAGTCACTCTGATTGGTGCTTCCAAAAACCTTTGGTTTTTAACGTATCTTTGAAGCGTCTGGAAAGAAATATTTATCCTTTTTTCCACGATTCTCAAGAATTCCCTTTTTATCACTTCATTTACGGCATCCCTCATGGTGTCCGCGTCTTTTTTTTTCAGTTTTTTCTTTGATTTCTCTCTTGATTTTTTTACCACTACTGTCTGCTGTTCCATTTTTTTGATTCAGCAATTCTACACTGAAACTAAGAACGTAAATTTGCAGCAGAAGCCTTATAATTAAGTATTTGTAAAATTCGATAATTTATTTAAAAAAAGAAATTTCCAGGTGATCAACACTGAGACGCGTCTCACTGTTTGTTCCGAGATTTGTCTCAATGTTTGGTGTGGGAACATTATATGACATTAAATTTTTTTTTAATTTAATTTCCCATGTTAGGCGTCAGTCTTCGCATACACATAAACCCAAACTATACCATTAACATACTCTGTGTTGGTCATATTTAAATTCCCAATGATTACATTGGAAAGAAAGAATATATGCGAAATACGATTTACGCAATAAGAAACTTGCAATAATTCAAAACAAAAGCGGGTAAATACCAGACAGCCAGCGACATGGTTCATACAGCTCATGTCTCTAATGGCATATTTTGAGCGCAAAGTCTACACACCTTAAATGACCCTTGTCTCACTGTTCGTTCTTGTTGGGCAATTTCGCCTATTTGGAATAACTGTATCAGACCTCAAGTCACTCATATTGCAATACATTGTCAATTACGGATATAACGTTGATGGAGTCTTGTTACAACGAAAAAACACCATTAAGGATCTTGGAATTACTTTCAACTGCAATTTGGATTTTAGTCAGCATATTATAGACATTACAAATAGAGCCTTTAGAAACTATGGATTTATAGTCAGGAATTGTCATGGTTTTCAGAAAGACTGTTTAATTACATTATATAACTCTCTAGTACGATCTATATTAGAGTACGGGTCATTAATATGGTACCCACGGTATGAATGTCAGAAGACTTCTCTAGAGGCGGTACAACGAAAATTTTTGAAGTTTTATCATTTCTCGAAGATGGAGTTTATCCGCTGAGGAATTTTGAACACTCAACGCTATTGAGAAGACACAACTTTACGTCGCTACAAAATCGCAGGACTGTAATAGCTATCAAGTTTTGTATAGTCTTCTTAATAACAGAGTAGACTGCCCATGGTTGCTATCAAGAATTAATTTCTTGGTACCGAGAATTAATGCACGACAAACTACCACCTTTTATATTAGCAGCCATAGAACGAATATACTAGCTAGTGCACCGATTTCAGTAATGTGCAACGCGTATAACAATATAACTGATCAAGTAGTCGACATTAATGTAGATAATATTATTATTATTTGTAATAGAATATGTTTCAGTTAGACATTTGGCAATTTAGTTTTAATTTTGATCTTAAATATTCTTGTTCCTATTAGTAATTCTCATTTTTCTTATTATTATTTTTTATATATTTATTTATTTTTTTTTGTAATTGGGGCAAACCCGTTGGAAAAAATAAACATTATTATTATTATTATTATTATTATTATTAAAAATACGTTGAAAGAAATAACATCAGTAATAACTTCAATAAAATCAACCAGGAAACAGAAAAAAACTGGATCTCCTAACCGCATTTACAATTGTGATGAAACCGGTATACCTACAACCCCAAACAAGCCTTCAAATATAATTTCAAAGAAAGGCAAGAAACAGGTCGGTGTCTAATCCTCAGCATAAAAGGGACATTTGTGAACTACAACCGTTACAATACAAGTTTATAAAGATAATTGTCGTTGCGTTTTTACTTTTCAAGGCCGACTACTTATTGTTATATTAGTTGTTAACTTAACGTTATTTGTAAAACATGTGTTAGTGGATAAATTAGGTACAATTATTGTAATATGTTAATTAATTGTTGCAATTGCTTTGATAATGGCCAAAGTATTTTAAGCCGAAAAAATTGTCTTTTTTTATTGTTTTATTTTTAAATATTAAACTTTTCATTAATGAGTTTGACATTATTTTATAATAATTGGTTAGGATTTATTCTTTCTGTAGGATTTTTGCCGCAGCTGCGCAAACGACAACAAATCGAAGTAACCTGGACTTTCACAAAGTCGTCTTGCCCCCCGGCCTCTTGGAGGCATTGTTATACCTCCACATAACATTTTACTCATTTCCCAATTCGGTCCTATCAGTTGGGAGGTCACACCAAAGAAACGTCGTAGGGGCTGCACAGCGATTGCGACTTCAACACCTTTTATTAAAGAGCTGAAACAACTGGAAACTTCAAAGTTAAATCAACGCAATGAAAGTCCAAAAGCAATTATTTGCCCAAAGTGACGACGACAATGAGAGCTTAGCCAACAGAATCAGTCTTCATAGTGATACTGATACCAGCCCCGAGAAACAGCATAACTTGCTGCCCCAGTTCAGATAGAGCGCCTCAAAGAAGGGAACTGGATTGGAGTAAGCTACAATGGCACTCTTTTTTTTGGTAAAATAGTTTGCCAGGTTTCTTGGATAAATTGTTTGGAAAAAGTCAATAAATATTTTCGCTGAATAAAAAAAAAACGTCATGATTTATTAAAACAAGGACATAAAAATTTTATTAAAAAAACTAAAAGAAATGCGAAGAGGCTTTTTTACGTTCCGGAATTGTCAAGCTATTTTTTAAACATATTTTAACAAATAAATTGTGTTTACTAAGAGACAAAGAGAAATTTAAAGAATTTTGACTTAATTACTTATACAACTCATACCTACACCTGCACGTACACATCAAATAGAAGGATATACCTCAACACATGTAAGGAGGTCAAATTTTTAACTGTGCTTTAATTTGAGTACTTTGAGTACTGAGCAAACATTAACTATTCTACTTTGCTCGACCTTTCCCTATGCCAAAAAATAAAACAAAATGTACTTAATAAAAATTACAAAAGTTTTAACCAAACAAATAATAAGAAACTTAAATTTAAACACCGATTATCAACTCACACAAATTGCCATGTAGGCACCGCCACTCCTACGCGAGATTACCTCGACACCAGATTACCTCGACATGAGCCCATGTTGACGCAAGCCCATTTTGACGCAAAATTATATTTTTGCTAATGGGTGTTATGGATGGCGTTTTTATATTTTCAGTTTGTTTGTATCTTGGCAACAATTTCCAACAATACGTGTGATCTATTTATGATTAGAAAAACTAAAAGAATAAATAATTATGAAATTAATCTTTAATAGCTATATAGTCTAGTAAAATTTAGTGTATCTGTTATTACGAATCTAGAAAAAAAACTAGCAATAAAACCGAGAAATAAAAAATTGGAGTATAAAAAACGGCGGATAAAAAACCCTACGGAAAAAAAGCCTATGAAAAAAAAAGTCGGCGGTCGATGTCTATAAAAATGTATATCACACTAATATTTGAATTAAACAGAATATTGTTGTGATTTTGCATTCTGCAATTAAAGATTGTAACTTAATGAAAAATAATAAATTAAGGTAATAGAATAGTTTTTAAATTATTATCATACAGATTTGTTTTCAACTAAAAGTTAATTTTAATTTAACGAAATGGTAATCACGTGCACTTTTATTCAGCAATTTCATTAGTGCTATTCCATTGCGGTTGCGATATAGAGAAATTTTAAATAACAAAATAACATTTGCTCAAAAAATGTGAAGTCATCGAACATACAGAATGTTAATTAAGTACGTAGTTATTAGTTACTTCATTTTAAGGTAAAATGATTATATAAATATACTATTAAACGGCTTTGATTTTATTATACAATAAATAAACTTGTATTGACATGGGCTCGCGTCGAGATGAGTTCGTATCGAAATTAATTCCCGACGAGATGATCTCAAGTCGACATGAATTCGACACGAAACAGCGGTATCGAGATGGCGTCGTTAAAGTGACCGCATTAAAATAAACTGCTTCGTCACAATCGTACTTTTTTGCGTACAATAAATAATTTAATAATGGAAACTACTACAACATTCATTTACTAAAACTTTTAATACGTTAGACTGGCTAACAACACTAACATTCTTTGATTTTAAATTATTTGCGATACAATACCTTTTTCTTTATAAAAATATAAGTAATGAGTGAAATTGTTTTTCTTTTCTATAAATCTTAAAACTTTATTTGTAATTTTTTTATGCCTCAAAAGTGGCAAAAAAGACTAACTTTGCTTGTCCTCAAACAAAAGCAACATTTGAAAGTGTTTTAATTTAAAGGGTTTTCAATTTTAATAAAATTCATGAGCGAATTCCGTAATTATTACCTGCCAAAAGATAAGAAATTAGGCAAGCATTTTATTAATTAATTAAAATACGATGCCGATGCGACAATATACAGGGTGTTTCTGAAAGATGTGTACATAGCTTTACCAGAGGTTCTCTTGCTCAAAATAGACCGTTTGACACCAATTTACCTATAACCAAAAAGGCATTTCCTAAAAAAGTTTTCTAAAAAAATATTGTTTATTGGGAATAACTCGAAAAAGGTTTGACAGATTTTGTTCCGCTTTCGTATGTTGGTTGTCTGCTTTTGAAGACGTTTTTCTGGGTAATGTGGACAAGTTTCTGATGCCAGGAAAAGTTGCTTTCATACGAGTACTGTCAAATAAATGATAATATTTTAACAACCGTCAACGATACGAAACCAAAATAATTATGACAAATAAAATGAACAATTTAAAAACTTTTTTTTCTCTTGTTAAATTGCGCTAATATTAATAGTTCAATCAGAAAAAAATGAATATCATATCTATGCAAGGCGCATCCATACGCTTAGAAATACAAGTAGACAGCTAGTTGGCTATGCGATCATGTCAATCCGATTTGGAAACCATTCTGCGTAAACTCTCACGCTCTTTCAACAATTGCTACTACAACACTAACAACATATCAGTCTGTTCGACAAATGTGTAGCCTATTTTTCAAGTAGTTAATCGCAAAATAGAAACTTGAGTAATTTTGGAAGATCCAGAAATAAATGTAACAAAAATGATAGATTTGATCTCATAGCCTACTAGCAGTCTACTTGAATTTCTAAGGGTATGGATGCGCCTTGCAGGGATACGATTATTTTTTTTTCTGATCGAACTAATACCATTAGCGCAATTTAACAAGAAAAAAGAAAGTTTTTAAATTGTTCGTTTTATTTGTCAGAATTATTTTGGTATCGTATCGTTGACGGTTGTTAAAATATTATCATTTATTTGATAGTGCCCGTATGATAGCGACTTTTCCAGGCATCAGAGATTTGTCCACATTACATAGAAAAACGTCTTCGGAAGCAGACAACCAGCATACAAAAGCGGAACAAAATCCGTCAAACCGTTTTCGAGTTATTCCCAATATACATTATTTTTTGGTACACTTTTGGTTATAGGTAAATTGGTGTCAAACGGTAAATTTTGCGCCAGAGAACCTCTGATAAAGCCATGTACATACCTTTCAGAAACACCCTGTATATCTGCTAAATTGGCACTATTTTTTTCTAAAGGTTTTAAAAATTCTTACACCACTAAATTGCCACTTTATCAGAATTTCTGTAAAACTATTAAAAAGGCTTCAATTATTGTATATTAAAAATAAAAAAAGTAATTTAAAAATATTTAATCTCGTTACTGTCCCTGAAAAATAAATTTTGCGTAACCATGATTTGAATTTCGCGCCATCCATAAAAGCGTACACTGGGTCACGATTTCAGCGCTTACAAACACATTTTTAATTTAAATTTTTATAATTTCTCTAAATAATAATTGAGATATGTACTCATATTTTTATCACACTATAATTAACCAACTGTTAGTTGAAGAAAACATGTTAATTTTTTGACACGCATAAAGGAAACGTTAGAAGAGCTCAAGGATCTCGACAATAACTTATTGGAAGTGTTATTGGATGCAAATGTGACAAAGGAGAAACTTAACCAAGAAATGAACTCAATGGATATTTACCGTAGGAAGGTGACAAGTGTGGATTACAAATTCAGTCAATTAGCAAAGAAAATCTATGTACGTAAGTCCTAAAAAAATCAAGAAGTTCAAACACCTCAAGATGGAACTACTCAAATTTTCTGGAGAAATGTCTGAATGGTAAAAATTTACAAGGTTGAAAACTTGGACGAAATTGAGAAATTCTACTTCTTATCCCAATGCATGACCCCTAGAACCAATTTCAAAAAATTATCAAAGTCCACACTATTGGTCAAAACGTTGGTGGAATAAATATCGTGTTTCTTTGAGCAACAGTTCCTAATTTCTCACAATGGTCCACTACGTTAACAATAAGAAATATAAGTTACCAAACCTCAAAGCTTGACAAACATGTGTTAACTTTTACGACGGAACATGATTGAATAAACGATCGCCACCTGCACATGACGTTGACGCTGAACATTTTAATTACCGAATTATAGAACTGTGAACTTTTGAGTTCAGACTGGCACGCGCCGCTTTGAATCGAAATACCTAGTTTTGTAAACTTGTAACTAAATTAAACAAATAGTAGGATAAATACTTAATTGTTAAAGCCTTTTAATTAAATATTTAATGTAGTAAAAAAAATCTTATAGTAAAATGCATAAAAAATTGTTAAGCAATTTTAACATAGTTGGACCACCTTTGTTTTTTTTATTTTATTCTTTTAATACAGCTGATAGTTTAAAGATCATCCCCTCCAAGTCTGAAAATGGTCACAAAAGTCGTTTAGGAGCTAGACCGGTTAACAATTACTGCGAGTAATTTGCGGCGTATATAGGAGACATGGAAGAAGAATTAGAGAAACAGCAAGTGGGGGGGATAGTAGTGGGAAGGAAAAAGTAAAGGTGTTGGCGTACGCAGACGACATAGTGGCAATAGCAAAGAGTGAGGAAGAAATGAAACAGACTATAAATGGAATAAAAAAGTACTTAGAGAAGAAAGGATTGGAGGCAAATGTGGGAAAACAAAGATAATGGAGTTTAAGAAAAAAAAGGAAGGGATAGGAAAATAAAATGGTGGTGGGGAAGAGAAGAAATAGAAAAAAGTTGACAAATACAAATACCTAGGATACGTTATAAGTGCTGACAATAGCAATAGAGACCATATAAAAGAGCTAGAACAGAAAGGAAACAAGATAGTAAGGCAAGTGTGGGGCATAGGAGAAAGAATATTCGGAAAGGATTTAGGGAAAAGAAGATGGCTGTTTGAGAAGATGGTGACAAGTGTTTTTTTTGAAATATGGGGCAGAAATATGGGGATGGAAAGAATGGTATGAGCTGGAGAGGATCCAAGAAAAGTATTGGAAATGGACATTAGGTTTAGAAAGAGAAACACCAGGATACATAGTAGAGGACGAAGTCAAGTTAGAAAAAATAAGGATACAAACCGGGAAAAGGGCGATGAGGTATGAGGAGAGGATAAAAAGTAAGATAGAGAAAGAGATATTAAATGAATGTTGGAAGGAAATAGAAATGCAGAGGGTAAAATTTGGCGAAGAAGAGAGAAAGTTATATTATGAAAGAGGGGGTATGCACGAGAAGAGATAGCAAGAATAAGAAGAGAAGGAAGATCGGTAGAAA
Organism: Abscondita cerata; assembly: GCA_030710515.1. Classification (NCBI taxonomy): domain Eukaryota; kingdom Metazoa; phylum Arthropoda; class Insecta; order Coleoptera; family Lampyridae; genus Abscondita; species Abscondita cerata. Next base: position 980,911 of record JALBCR010002212.1, read on the forward strand.
TGGACATTATAAGAAGGGATTTAGATTTGCAGGCGCAGGAAAGAGCTGGAAAAATAAAAAAAGGAAAGTACAACGTAAATTACTGGGAAATAAGATCAGATGAAAACCAAAATATTTAACGGGAAGGATTGGATTAAAGAAAAAGAATTATAGCGAGGTTTAGGGTAGGGAATGAAGAAAGGGAAAACAGATATTGGAGAGAGGACATAGATAGAAAGTGTAGGATGTGTGGGAAGCGTGGGAGAACATATCACGTAAGTAGAGAATGCGAGGAGTGAGAGTGGAAGAGAGAGAACGAAGGGAGTTGCTGGGAGAAAGAGGGAAGGGATAGAGTGGATGAAAGAAATAATTAAAAGAAGAGAGAAATAATAGAAAATAGAAAAGAGTCATAAGCAAGGTATTAAGCAAGTCAATGAAGAAGGGATTGATAAGAGGTGCAGTTGGGGAAGAGAATAGGAGGAAGAGAGGAAGGACCGATTAAATTTATTATAAATTTATTTATTATGTGTAGAGTGAAAAATAGTTTAGTTCAATTTGTAAGGAAAATCGAATTCTTTGTTTATTTATAAAAAACAAATAAAATAAATTGAACTATGCTATAGAAAAGAGAAACAAAGATAGTTATACACTGTCTCAGAGGTAGTGCGTGCTATTCTTGACAGTGTATTCAAACTTGATTTTTAATAACTAGGTAATAGAGTCCAATTTTGAATGACCGACGAATTGTCTACATCTTACAAATAATCCAGAAGTTCTCAAAATTCTACTCGATTTTTTTATTTAAGTATTATTATATCCTTACACAGAGAAAAGTATTTTTTTAATTATAAATGCAAAAAAAAGTTAAGATTTGATATAATTTTTAATTATTGTAAAATATTTCTGCCTGCAATAAAAAAATGCACTGTAAACAGTATAATATATATTAGGAATATTAGTACAAAGAGCAATTTTACTTGATTTGTGAGCAAACCAATTAAAAAATGTGAAACGTACAAAAACATATGAAATAAATTTATATATAAAAACGAATTCTAAAACGTAATACAATAAAATTACTGGATCGTTTTCCAATATTTCAATGCGGTGTGACAGTAATTGCTGTTTTAAAATAGAATATAAATAATAATAAATAAAGAAATTATACATCCTCATCCGAGTCACTTAAATTATCAAAAATGTCTTCGTCTTCACTATCTTCACCGTTGACCGTAAAAATCAGAGGTCGTACTTCATCAATTATTTTTTCGCGGTCGAAAGTATCTTTTATTATACTTTCTGTGTGTTGGATACATCTTCTCCAGGTATCAGCGGTTATTTTATTCAGGGCCTCATTCCAAGTACTTAGAACGTGTTCTTCTCTTCCAGATGTAGCTCCAATACATTTGTCATAATATTCCTTACAAATGCCCCATACCAATTCAATTGGATTGAAGTGGCAATGATACGGGGGCAAACGTAGGACTTCGTGACCATAAAACAAAGCTAAATTGTCGATGACGTATTTATTACCATCTTCGGTTGCATTTTTTTTAACTATTTTAAGTAATTCGGCTTTCAACATAGAATACTCAAATTCTATATTCTTACTAAGCAACCAATCAATAATCTGGTTTTTTATTCCAGGAAGTCGAGGGTTTTTGGTCAGTTTTCTAGAATGGTAGCTTGCATTATCTAAAATAATGATAGACCGTTTTTCTAGTCGCCAAAGTACAGATTCTTCAAACCATTTTTCAAACAACTCAGAATTCATGTTATCGTGGTAATCGTAGGATTTATTTTGTGTGCCAAAATTAAACTGCTTCTCTCAACAAATCCATTTATATTACCCGCGTGAACAATTACGTAACGTTTACCATTTGATGTCTTGGCTGGTTGTTGTAAACTCTTCGAAAATAATTAAAACTATTAATGTCACGTGACAACAAATATCTCAGTAATTACTCCTTAGAAATAAGAAAGTCTATGTAGGTGATGTACCCTTTTGGCTGGATGGATTAGGCCCAAAAATTAACCAGATCTGGGCATTTATAAATAACATCTACATGCCAAGTTTCATGAAACTCGGAATTGTGGTTTAGCCGGAATCTTGTTTACATACGTGCGGACGGCCGGTCGGCATAAAAACAAAATTTTTTGCTTCTTTGTAACATACTAACTCTACTTCGTCGGAAAAAGTGAAAAAAAGAGGGGTTAAAATTTTCGGTTTAGAAATCGTCGCATAACTTCCCATCGTATACTATGATGTGGAGTAAAAAATCGAGTAGAATTTTGAATTATTATTTGCAAGATGTAGACAATTCGTCGGTCATTCAAAATTGGACTCTATTACCTAGTTATTAAAAATCAAGTTTGAATACACTGTCAAGAATAGCACGCACTACCTCTGAGACAGTGTATAACTATCTTTGTTTCTCTTTTCTATAGCATAGAATGGAAATTTTAAGGGCGTGATTTATAACAATGAACACAAAAAACGAACGTCCTACACTATAATCCTATAACCGCCAGATGAGACTGAACGGACTTTAGTCAAACGGACGCGTGACGAACGTGTGTGTAATTTTCGTATTTTCTTGTTAAATTTTTTCATACCATTAATGTGGCTCCGTATAATAATAGATGTTTTAATCCGTTCAAAATACATGTGCATAGAAAATCTAAGGACTTAAGAAAACTCAGTAAATTATTAGCAGAAAAGTGGTCATTTGATAGTGACAAGAACTTTTACGTTTGTAAGCAGAGTCTAAAGCGACTTTCTCGTAAAATGTCACCAATTGCAGACAAGGATGTGGCCGTATGTAGTCAATCTAACGAATTATCTACTAAAGCTTCACAAGGGTCTTACTATGCACCTGAAGAGAACCCGCTTAATAAAGCAACACAGACCGAGAATTTTAAAGATAATGACAGCAAAATACACAAACAATTAAAAGAAAAGTTTAATAACCCGTCAACGTCTGTGTCGCTAAAAACTATAATTGTCACTGTAGCCTCAAAATTGTAGAGTGAACGTCGGCTTGCTGAAGAGATCAATACATCCAAATGGCAAACAAAAAATGCCAGAGAACTGGTCGAAAACGCTTGCTCTCGTAAAAAAATTTTACCTAAGAGAAGATAATTTAAGAATTAGGCCTAGTAAGAAAGATTTCGTGTCTCTAAAGATGGCAAACGAGTTCATGTACAGAAACAGCTGCCTATGTTTAACATCAACGAGCTCTATCGCTAATTTAAAGAAGAATACCTTAGATTAAAAGTTGGCTTTACAAAATTCTTCTCCTTGCGGTCTAAACAATGCATTTTAGTAGGTGATTCTGGAACTCATGTTGTGTGCGTTTGCGTTTATTATCAAAACGATAAATTGATGATAGAGGGAGCTGGCATTCCAGATATTTCTAAAAATACTGCAATCCGTCCAACATCTTACAAGGATTTCTTGCAAAGGATGATGTGCGTTAATCCAACCCCAAAGTGCCACTTGATGTCGAATAAATAGCCAGTTAGCAAACGTTGCAAGAACTGTCCTGGTCTGCATGAAATTCGGAAGCATCTTATAAAACATTCGATGAGAATCAAGTGACGAATACACAGCTCAACACATAGATCGGAAGGGATCGTTTTACTATCGCATTTCAAGTTCAGCCATCAGATGATTTTGTAGATAGTCTTTGCTCAGCTATTGATCTTTTAAAGCCCCATGTTTTTAAAGCAAAACAGCAAGCAAAATATTTCAGAATCTTAAAGGACACCATTTTAGATAGTGATGTTATTACCCAGTGCGAGATTGCTGAAAACTACAGCTTTGTTGTACAAGATGCTGCCCAGTCATTCCACTGAAATAATGATTACGCGACACTCCTCACATCTATTTATTATTATAAACAAGATTAGAAATTGAAACACGGGAGTGTAGTAATGGTGTCAGATGATTTAGAGCTTGACACTGCCACCTTCGACACTTACCAAAAGATATTACAACATCTTCACGAACAAAACATAGTTACCAGTAAATACATACATATTACTGATGGAGCATATCAAAACTTTAAAAATATATTTAATTTTATAAACTTAACCTATTTCAAAGAAGATTTTACAGCAGATGCAGAATTTCATTTTCACACCACTTCACATGACAATGGGCCGTGTGATGGTATTGGCGGAAACTTAAAACGCCTGGCAACACGGGCAAGTTTACAGTTTACGCCCAATAACGCCATAACAACACCCGAGAGGTTATATCAATAGGCCAAATCATCAATGCCTCAAACATATGTAAAGAGAAAATTGAAGAAAACAGGGAATTTCTAAAAAACAGATTTGACTCTTCCGTGACTATACCTGGTACAAAAAAGCATCATGCATTCATTCGTTCTGCTGGTGGTATCATAATAAGATAAACAAGCAACAGTGAAACTCAAAAAATTGTAAAAGTATTTAAACAAATATATATATATATATATATGTAAATAAATCAGTAATAATCTTTAAGCAATCAGCTATAATCAAACAAAAAAATAAAAAAAAAAATTAAGCTGGTCCAACTTTGTTGAAATTGCTTAAAAAATTTTCTTATGCATTTTTTATAAAAAAAATCATTTTTTTACTACTTTAAATATTTAATTAAAAGCTTTAACAATAAGTATTTATCTCACTACTTGTTTAATTGAGTTTAAGTTCAAAAAACTAGGTATTTCAGTTCAAAGCGGCGGCGTAACATAACCAAAAATTACTCAAATCGGAAACGTCGAGTTTTTTAGTGGCTGGTTTGGTGTGAAGTGCCCAAGGTAAAAAAACTCTTTTTTTGTACATCCGAGTCACAAAAGTAGGTATAATTTTAACTTTAACACATTTAGGCTTTTAAACATTTAAGGCGAGTGTTCAAATAAATAAATGCGCTTGGTGAATTTTGGAAGTAAATTCATTTACTAATTTTACTGTCTACACAGAAAGTACAGCAAAATAACACGTGATGGCGTGCAACTCTGCATTCAAATGTGAAATTCTAATCTAAACTTTGTTAATTACTAAAAGTCAAAGAAAATTTCAAACACAATTTTTTATAACAACACATGTTGTGTTTACCTTAGCGTAATTTACATAAGTTATTAGTTGCTTACGTGTTTCGTTAACTATCAATTTTATTATTCCTATATAAGAGTTTGCAAACAATTTGTTTAAATTATTTTATTGTATAAAAACTTGGACACTGTTTTGTGTTTAAAGCAGTAACTTTAGCATAAACTACAAGGTAATTCAAACTAACTTGCCTATTACTAGGAAATTTTAAAACCCATATTAAATTAATTTTTTAGTTTCTATTAAAATTTTATATATCAACAATTCATGTTTAAGCGTAATAGTAAAATTTCAGGTAAATCTTTTATGATATTTTCATTTTTCAGAAAAAATTCTAAGAATCTATTTTGTTAAGTACTCTGATAGATCGAAAACTTGATACAGCACCTAAGAAAGTTTGTAAGCTCATCAATCCATATTGCACAAAGCTTTGTAACATGTTATATGTTTATATTTCTTGTAGTTTGCAAACTACCGGGCAACTTCTGATAGTAACCACTATGATTAGGTTGGTAGCAGATTAAATTTAAATTTTTTTATTATTATTGCCTACAAAGTTTTGATATCTTAACCTAAAACAGTGAATTGTAGGATAAAAAATTGACTAAGTAATCACTGTGACCAACCTATTAAATTTACTTTAGTAATTTCATTTTAGTTTAAAATCCTATTTTATTATGCCACTTACTTGCAGGATATCCACTGGAAAAGTTTTAGAAATGAAATTTAATAAAATACGCTTTAGAAACACACTGGCAATATTTAATAAAAATATTTATGTATATTATTCAAATTATTTCAATTTGAGAACTATATTGGCATCATACCAGCTACATTCAAATGCCATTATCTTTTAAGAAAAAAAAATCCTTTTTAAATATAATTCGTTACTTTGGGCCCAACAGCACTTTTCACTTTACAATAATATAACATATTGCAGTATAAACATTCAATTTCTTATTTTTCAGGCATTTGTGAAAGCATAGTTTGGTAGAAACAAATACCTTAAGATATTTAATCTGAAATCCATTTTGGTACTAAAGGTTTAAACGTGAATACTCTTATGTTTGATATTTCATGTTTCTTTTAGTTCTTTAGTTTAATTAATTTAATCGGTAACCAACCCCATATATAATCATAATCCTAATTATAACAAACCGTTTCCATTAATTAAAACGGAATTACATTCTGTGTACGTATTTGTACTCGGTCACCAAAAATTAATAGTTAATCATTGTGGACAAACATAAATTCAATTACATTTCTAATTGATATTATTAAATTATATTAGATAAATATTGAGGTAAAATTATAATTTAAGTGATAGAATTGCACTTTTATACGTAAAGTATGACTTATCACATGATTCATTATGACATACGACATTGTCCCTTACAAGTACGAATTTTATAAAAAAACAAAAAGTAATTTTACAATTCATACAAAAATACCTAAGGCATAGGCAAAGCCAGTCAACAGCATAAAGATCTGAAAAATCACGGGAGAACTACCACATTAAATATCTGCAAGAATATCCCAAAAAAATCAATCATGGTTCAACGTACTAATTTAATAGCCCCTAGTCAAGGAGTGTGAAGAATACCCGCGAAAAAGATAGAACCCAGCAAAAAGTGGAAAATATTAAAAAATTATATCTGAATTAAGAATCAGAACATATAATGAGCAAAGTATATTTAAAAGTAGAAAGATACAGTATAAAAAACGGATCAAGTGGTAACTGACATAATGAACTCGCTGATACAAGCTTGCAAAATGCAGATTATTATAAAATATAAGAACCCAACATATACTACTTCGGCAATAATGAACCAGATCATTGGAATGGTATCGACTTTTATGGACCACCTGCCAACTTTCACATTTTAAATGGAACCTTATATTTTTTATTTCTTATTCTGAATCTACGTGAAAAAATATGGTGACTATATGTATACGAGCCTTACTCAAAAAATATATTTAATATCGGCCTTCAGATATTTCACGTTTTTTAGGTTATTATTTAAAATTTTATGTACACTTAGAGCGGTAACGACACTAATTATAAATAATTTAAAAGTTGTCATTGGTTATACAAGGTATGAGCAAAAAATGTCAAACTTTGTAATCAAAAGTGTTGAATAGCTTAATAAAATCAAACGGAACATCCTGTATATTTTTTGCCAGATCAATGTTGAATTAAATTTTCTACAATTTTGATATACATGTTTGTTTACCAAACATTCGTAAAACTCGATTTTATCAAAAAATTAAGTAGGTGATAAAATACGAATGTCAAAAGTTTATTGTTGTCACGGTTGAGACAATCTATCACAATTCTATTGTTAGTAATAATAAATTTTTGACAGCAGAATTAATTACTATGGTTTATTCCACCAGAAAATCAAATGGAAATAGAACAACATTCCCGATCGCATATTCAAACCTACGAGAATAATACTAGAAAACATGTTTGTACTGAAGAAGATATGTATTGACATCGTTAGCATATTCAGCAGTTACGAATCCTATCTATGGAGTACGACAAATAACAGATAACGTTGGAACTTTAAGAAAAACATGTAAATAAGATGTTACGAAAAAACAAATTCTATCCTTATCGCGTATCCATATCAATATCTGATAAAAACAGATTTTGAATGCTGACACGTTTATTAAAAATTCTTCTCCTATTTGACATTTCCAGTTTATTCATGATCTATTTTATAATTTCAAGTTGTCAATAAAAATGTTTTGATGAAACGTGCATTCGGAGGGTTTATAGTAGACAAACATCAACAGTAAAGAAAATAATTCTATATCGATCTGTGTAAAAATATATAAGGTGTACCATTTGATTTTATCAAGCGATTCATCATCATCGATATCTCAAAAAGTATCACTTTTTGAGTAAAACTCGTATACATAAATTCACGATAGTTTTTCACGTAGATTTAGAATAAAAAATTCATTTAAAATGTCAAAGTTGAAAAGTGGTCTATAAAAGTAGGACATCCTGTATAATTAAAAATATTTTTAAATGGTACACATTGAGAAACCTAAAAAAATGGTCAAAACTAAAAGGTCTGCGTACCACACGGACTGTATTTAGAAATCTGCCAAGAACTTGAAAAAAACTAGTAAGTAATGAAATGAATTTTATAACGACACCAAAATGCAATTACATCGACCAATACTTACGCCGGAGCAGATATTTCGTTATCAGATGTTGTACCAGTTATATCAAAAACAAAAGTAAGAAAAACCAAAAATGATATAAAAAAAATGAAAGATAACCGAATAAAAAGAAAACAATAGATCACCCGCAAATAGAAACATGAATGACTTTAACAAGGTTTTTGATAACGTAAGGCATCATAAACTAATGCAAATTTTGAAATCTAAAAAAGTGTGAGGCAGGACCGTGTCCTCTCTCCTACGCTATTCGATCATTACTGGGGGACAATTTTTCAAGAAACATTAGTAGATTAACCAGGCATAAAAATTTATGTAGAGAATATCAAAAACATCATAGCTGATTCATTGAAAGAGCATTACAACAGTTCAACGCTTATTTTCAAAATTTAATTAAAAAATCTAAATATGGGCAATAGGCAACTTTTCATTAAGTATGACAAAGATGCTAAAGAAACTTTGGGCGCTATAAATTTTGTCCTTTACCCAAATTTAAATCTCGAGAAATATTGATTTTTGATTGGCTATTGGTGCTGCCAATTTTTTCTTCGTTTTCTTAATGTTGTCCTTCATGTAAAACCTCGCTGCGGGCATCGCACTTAAATTTCTTGAATCAGTAATAATGGGTAAGCAAAAAAAAAACATTGCTAAATAATTCTTTGTAACAATTTACTGACGTCTTCAAAGATGATTGTTGCTGACGGAACAAATAATAAGGTAAAAAATTAACCAGCGGTAATTCATTATTCTAAAACTATTCATATTGTTTTAGTACTAATTTTCCATTCCCATCTTTTCTTAGTTCATATGTCGCATTCGTTTCTGCTGTATGGTTAGGCACAGCTTTCAAGTTGTTTCCATTGTGGCTGCTTTGACTACTCTGAGTGACAGCTATCTAATCCATCGTACCACAATATCGTAGTTCTTGAAGTATAATCGTGTACGTACCAAATTTAGTCTAATTGTTTTCAGGATTATAACTTTTTGTAAGAATATTAGTAAACTTGCATCCTACCTTCTTTAACAATTTAACCGGGGCATAGCGAGATATTAATTGAATCCAGCTTATATTGTGGTATCGCAGTAGACTCACTTATTAATTACCAAACCAACAACTTCATGTAAATATAAACCTCGTTTACATTACTTGTTTTTATTGTCGATTTAAGAGAAATTTACCTTAGAATATAATCACAATAAAAAGAAGTGCATTTATATTAAAAATATATACAGCCTGTCCGTGTAGTAAACAGACCAGATATTGCCTTTAAAAAGTAGACTTTTTAAATGTCGATTTTGACAATTTTTTTATGTTCCTCAGTGGCTACAATTTAAACAAATTTTCAATTACACAAGGTGTTCCAATTTCATAGCCCACCTGTCAACTTTGGTATTTTAAATAGAAACATGTTTTTTATTTTTAATTCTGAACCAAAGGAAAGGAACACCAATTAAACTGCAAGTCTATTTAACCAACAGAAAAACACCAAAAACTGCCCAAAACTTGACTCGGACACGTGTTTCAACAGCTAAGCTGTTATCATCAGCTTAGCTGTTGAAACACGTGTCCGAGTCAAGTTTTGGTGCAGTTTTTGGTGTTTTTACTGTTGGTTTAATTCTGAATCTACTTAAAAACTATGATGACTTTATGTATACAAATCTTACTCAAAAAGTGATACTTTTTTAGATATCCATTTTTAAACATTTAATTAGGTCAATATCGAACTTCAGATGTTACACGTTTTATAGGTTATTATTTGAAATATCAAATTTAAATTTTATTCACACTTAAGGTGGTAACCACCTTAACTATAAATGATTTAAAACTCGACATCTATTATGCAGGGTATGAGAAAACCAAAGTCAAACTTTGTAATCGAAAATAATGAATAATTTGATAAAATCAAATGGAAGACCCTGTATACATTTCTCTTAATTGATGTAAAATTTAATTGTCTATAACTTTTCTACGTCTGTCTACGAAAACTCAACAATTAGCCTTGCACGTTTCATCAAAATAATTTTATTGACATTTCGAAATTATAATACAGATCTACAATATTTACAACAAAATCGCTGGAGAGATTATTTTAAATAGCCGAAAGAAATACCTAAATAAACTGGAAATGTCTAATATAAAAAAAATTTCAAGTGTACGTGTCAGCATTCAAAAACTGTTTTGGTTAGATACTAATGTGGTGTTGTAGTCAATATGGATGGAATTTGTTTTTTTGTAACACCTTGTTTACAAGAGTGATAATTTTTGATAAAAACGAGTTTTACGGCTAACAGTGGTTTTTTGGTAAACAAACATGTATATCAAAATTTTAGAGCATTTAATTATACAACGATCTGCAAAAAATATATAGGGTGTTCCACTTGATTTTATTAAGTTATTTATCATTTTCAATTACAAAGTTTGATACGTTTTTTCTCATACCCTGCATAAAAGATGTCAACTTTTAAATCGCAAACAGTTAGAGTCATTACCGCCCTAAGGGTAAATCAAATTTGAATTTGATAATTCATAAAAAATTAAAAATATATTGCTGTGGTTTATGCATAATTATTTAAAAAAAAAGTTAATTTGAGTCATGAGACTCTGTTCGACTATCTCAAGGCTAAGGTCCGTTTTATTAAAAGATTGAATTGATCAACATTAAACTTTACTAATACACACATTATTTTTACATACAGAATCCAAATCTAAAGCTAAAATGCGCTCCGGTGCAATTATAATATAAAAAAAATAGTTTTAATACGATCTTATTTTATATAAACAAACTAACCTTAGTTCTATTTCCTTAGCATTATAATCAACGGTAGGAGCCTTGTTGACGGTGAAATATTTGGTGTATGTTCACCTCAGCACATTGATTTGGTTGATCTCGTTTACACTCAATTCTTACGTTTTTATTCTAAGTTGATTACTTTCCACATGTTTACATTACTTAAATTTTATTATTGTTCACGACCGTCTCGTTACGTTTTTCAAATCCGAACCTTATTGAATTTTATTAATTATAATTCATGACTGTCTTCTTTCGTTGTTTAAATTGGACTCTGTATTTTATTTGTAACTTTTCGCCATTTACTTTGCAAGTCAATCTGTCTCAAAATTGTTTTCACCTGCCACTGTTTCCCACACAATATGCACTGTTCAAAAATAATGCAGAATAAAACAATTCCTCGTTATTCGCAGAAACACTCACGTGTTGATTACATTCAGTCCGGAGCCTTTATGTATAGACGCTAGTCAGCACTAATGATCTCGTACTGTTCCTCCATTATTTTGTCACACGGAAATGCAATTTATAAAAAATCACATATTTTAATTTTATCTTAATTTATGCGTAAAAACATTTTATTGTAACTAAACAAACTTTTATTTTTACGAACACTTTAATTAATTTCTTAAATAAATTCAAGTCGATTTCTAGAAATCAAAATCAATTTTGAAATCTTATTTTACTTGTCAATTTTAATGGAAATCCTTACTATGAATTTTACTTATTTTTCAATAAAAAAACCAATTTTTATTTAAAATAAACCATTTCCACTGCAATATGTTTCTATTAAAGTTGACAACTGGGCCATGAATGTGAGACACCATGTATAATTGAAACATTTTAAAGAATCAAAAGCAAAACACAACCCGGGAATACTATGGTTAAACGGACAAACTATTAAACGAGTACGCACATACAATTATTTAGGTCTATGAAAGTTGGAATTTCAGAGGTGAAGTGCTATGTCGTTTAGAAAAACAAGAGTAGCATTTACAAACATAAAAATTTCCAATTGAGAGATATTAGTATAACTCTTAAGAAGAGAAAGTTGAAATGCTATGAGTTCCATGTCCTACTGTACTGCTCGGAAACCTATACAATAAATAAAGAGATTTGATACACACAACATACAAAAAAAAAAGAAATTCCAAGGCAACTACATAAACAAAAAAAAATTTGCTTACAATTTCAACAAGTAAAATTGATCATCTTAAAAACACTTATGAAAAACAACAAGTATCGCGTATTACAATTGTCTTCCAAGAAAACTTAAAGCAAAACATAAACCAAAGAAGAAAACGTCATTCCTGGCTAAAAAACCACAGAGACCACGGACTAACATCAACGAAATCATTTTGTCTCCGAGCTAATAATGTAGGAATAGCCATGTTTTAGTCAATTCCATAACGGATAAGGCACTTTAAGAAGAAAAAAGATAAATAATCTTCGTAAGATGAAACAAAAACATCTTCCGGGATTCGACTGTGTCGAAAACGTAACCGTAATTGTCAAAGTTTCGCCACCTATCGTAAGGAGCTTCATCAGGGCGAGAAACTTGAAACAAACAAAAAAAGTTACAAGTAAACAACTACAATTCAGGTAATCAACTTGTCAACCAAGCCAAATTCTAGACTAAAAAAAGTCTGAGAAAGTCTAGAATTTGGCTTGATTGACAAGTTTTGAGGGATCTATTAAATTTAATTCAATATTGAATAGTCCTATCATAATGCAACGTAAAGAATTAGCTGTAATATTAAAAAAATATTTTAAGAAAATGTAAATGTTAAAAGCCGTGCTAAAATTATGCAAATAGAACTTGTTTTTGGTGCTAAAGCTGCACTATTTTTAGCCGTACGTTGTTTATATCAGTTAGCAGAAGAAACTACCGATTTAGAAATCAACACATTGTACAAAATGATTGTTATGTAGACGATTTTTTGTTTGGTACTAACACTAAAGAAAATGCGGTTGATCTAACAAAACGTCTTACTAATGTGTTAAGTTTAGGTTGTTTTCCTCTGAGAAAATTTAGATCGAATAGTAAATTTGTTTTAGAACAGTTAAATGCCAATAAAACGAATATTGAAGAATTTAAAATTTTAAAACTTAATTCGACACATAAAACGTTAGGTTTAAGCCGGAACAGTGTTACAGATACACTTACATACGAAATAAATAATTGTTCAGATTTGCCGACAACAAAACGTTAGGTATAATAACGCCGGTAATTATTTTAGCAAAATTAATTATTCAAAAGTTATGGTTATTGCAAATATCTTGGGATGAGCGATTGCCTGACGATATAATATTTTAATACCAAACATTTTTAAACGAGTTATCGATACTGAACAAATTGTTAATTCCCCGCTTAACAATAAGCGTGGACAGTGACGAAGATGTAATTGAATTACATGCATTCTCTGACGATTCGGAAAAAAGTTATGGTGCTTGTGTATATGCACGTACTATTAAAAAATGTGAAATAACAGTTAATTTATTAACAGCAAAAAAGTAAAGTAGCTCCATTAAAACAGTTAACTGTTCCCAAATTAGAATTATGTGGTGGAGTAATAGCTAATAAATTATTAACAAAATTCTGTTAATTTAAAAATAAGCCGATGTGTAATTTGGACAGATTCCTCAATATTATTGGGATGGTTAAACTTACCTACTTATAAATTAATGCCGTTTGTAAATACGCGTGTAGCTAAGTTACAAGAAAATATAAATATTTCTGAGTGGCAACATATTAACATCCACGATAACCCTGCTGATATTCTTTCGAGAGGTGCTTTACCTTCACAACTTATTAATTTAAATTTGTGGTGGAATGGTCCAAAGTGGTTAATGCAGCCTAAAGATTGTTGGCCGGTTTCAAAAGTAAACTGTGTATCTTTATCAGAAATATAAAAATAATATGACGTATTTACAACTGTATCTCAACTACCAATAATTAACTTTAAACGTTTTTCAAATATAAACAGATTATTTCGCAGTGTTGGATTTGTTAAAAGATTTATTAAAAATGCAAGAATAAACAAGAGCAAACGATCTCTTGACGTTTTAAGTTTGAAAGAGTTGAAAGAAGCTCATGATCTTATAGTAAAAAACGTACAAGAAATAGCATTTTGTGATGATATAAAATCCTTCAAAAATAAAAAGCAAATTTCATCGAAAAGTAAAATTTTAAAACTAGACCCTTTTTTGGATAAAAATGAAATATTAAGGGTAGGAGATAGATTAAATAACTCCAGTTTTGCGTATTCTAAAAAACATCCTTTACTTTTACCTAGTAAACATTATGTGACTGATTTAATTATTAAAAATATCCATAATTTAACATTACATGCCGGACCTAATTTGACTTTAGCCGCTCTCCGTGAACGTTATTGGGTGTGTCGAGGTAGATATGGTTGTAAACGTATTATTTATGGTTGTATAAATTGTTTTAAAATTAAACCCAGCGATTTTTATCAAGCCAAAATGGGCAATTTACCTGCAGATCGAACTTCTGTTTCGCTTCCATTTCAAATTAGTGCTGTTGATTATGCAGGTCCTATTTTAATAAAAGAAAAATTAGGAAGAGGAGCAAAAACCATGAAATCGTACGTTTGCTTATTTATATGTAGTACAACTAAAGCCGTACATATAGAATTGGTAACAGATCTTACTACTAATAATTTTTTGGCTGCATTTAAACGATTTGTTGCTAGAAGAAGCATTCTTTTTAAAATGATTTCCGATAATGCCTCTAAATTTGTTAAAGCCGCACGTGAGTTAAAAGAACTAAGAAAATAGTAAAAAATGAGAACGAACTTAAAGATAATTTAAATTAAAAAATATTAATTGAGAGTTTATACCACCTATTTCGCCGTATTTTGGAGGTTTGCATGAAGGTGGTATTAAGGCTTGCAAATTTCATTTAAAAAGAATTGTCGGTAATGCTCGTTTGACTTATGAGCAATTAAAGACATTTATTATTCAAGTAGAAGCTATATTAAACTCTGGTCCTTTGTGTCCGTTAACGTCAAATCCAAATGATTATTCTCCTCTAACACCCTCACACTTTTTAATCGACCGAAATTCTTTTTCTGGCGTATTGGACGAGTCAAATTGGGAAAATCATAACTCAAACCGACTAGACAAATATCAAAGGCTGGAGCAGTTGCGGTAACATTTTTGGAACAGATGGAAGACTGAATATATAAGCGAATTACAGCAAAGATCAAAATGGCAAACTACAAAGAGCGAAATTCAATTAAATGACATGGTTCTACTAAAACAAAAAAATATCCCACCTTTGCAATGGAAAGTAGGACGCGTAATTCAGCTCTTCCCCGGTAACGACGAAATAGCTAGAGTTGTAATGGTTTTCTCAAAAGGGCTACTACTCAAATTTGTCAATTGCCAATCCATTCGTTCCTAATTTTAGATAATAGCTGAAGCCTTTATCAAGGGGGTAGGTAAATGTTTAAGAACTATTTTTAAAATATAACGTTACCTAATTTTGTTTAAATAAAAGAAAAAATTGTTGTTACTATTGATATTGTAGTTGTTATCAAATTGAGTAAAATAAATAGAGACATTAAAATCTATTATTTTTTGAAACTATTAAAAATACCAGATAAAATTATTCAAACGAAGGTTAACCTTCGGTTAATTTCTAAGGAGACAATTGTGACAACAATTATCACCATATCAATAAACCCAAAATAAAATTTTATGACTGACTGAAAAACTGGCCGTAAGTAAGTCTTAAAAATGCTATAAAATATCAATAATAGTTATTGTATTATTTAATGGCAAAAGTAGAAAAATTTTTGATAAAATAATTTTGATAAAGTAATAAGTATCTCTTAACTTTTTAAATTATCAATAATATACTTTGAAAATTAGCGCATATCTGCTTGTTTCGATTTCGATTAACAAGGCAGGAATTTCTCAAAAATTCACAATTATAGAAAAAAAATTCTCTATCTATAGTGTGGAGATGTGTAGAAAATACGTTATCTAACGAGAGATTTTCTTTACGGTACACTAATCAAACATGTTAGAATCAACACGTTGTCACAAGTTGTTTCGTTTTTGAATCTGGCAAATCCAGATAATTGTAGCGCCCATAGTATAAGACGCACTTCAACAACCTTCCTGGTCAGTACCTCCGACCTTACAACAATTAAAAGGCATTATGGGCGGAAAAATCTGCTAAACCAGAATACTGAGAATTATGGATCAAATAAGATATCAAAAGGAAAATTTAGGGTTTTTCTGATACTCGTCGTTCCTTACAAGAGGAGATATTTCTAACTCTACTGGCTAATAGAGATGCTGACCTTCCAACGTAATAATTTTATATCAAATAAGATTGATATTGTAAGAAAAATTCGAGGATCGTCTGGTACTAGCCGTTCCTTACAAGACATTTCTGTAGCTTTGTCAAAATTTTGAAAACCAACGATTCCTTCCGGAAATAACTTTAACTTTAATCTTGTCGTTAACGAAGTGAAATATGAACGTAACAAAAAAACAACAAAATAAAACATTAATGTAAATATTAATAAATAAACTTTATTAAAGGCCAGTTTTACCAAACTTGGCTAAATTTAATCATAGATTAAAACAATCGTTATTATGCTTAACCATTAGATTTTATTGTATTTAATCTACAAATAAATTTATCCAAGTTTGGAAAACTGACCCTTGAGCCTTTCATTATTCTACAAGGGGAATAAACTTACTAGTAGATAATAATCAACTTATACGCTTTATAAGTGTAAGTAAAAAACCTTTTTATGACTTGTTGTTGATGAAATATTCTATTAATGGACACGAAATTCTATGCACACGGTACCCTAAATATTCGTAAATTTATAGATATTTTAATAATAAAAAAATTAAGTTTTTAAACTTTTTATTCAATTTATAGTTTTATCCACAATCACCATATTATAGAGCTATTATTATGCCGTTATGGAACGTATTATAACACCTATAAAACACTAGTGTTTTATATTCCATAAAACCTTAGTGTTTTGTAATATATAAAATTCAAGAAAAATTTGCACAAAATTTAGTAATTATTTATTAACATTAATATTAACATTCACGTTAACATCAAAAGTAAACTTATTTGCAATATCAGGATTTACATTTACACAAACCATGTTTGAGGAAGACTGCATCGCGAAGATCTCTTTCATTGTGCTGGATTTTCTTTGAATTTTTCTAGTAATATCGATTTTATTTGACTCGCTTTCTTCTATATACCCCTCAACAACACTAGATGACCTCAACGCTCCGTGCCTCTTAAGAGTGAGAATATCACCACCAGCATTAGCCAACAGAGTCGTCGAAGAACGGCGGATACGATGGCCCTTGTAGGATTTAGCGTCTAAAAGTTTTACGAAAGAAGCAATCTGTGAAGGGATTCTGGAAATAGTGTTAATTCCTACAGGTTGCACGGTGCATTTTGAATTTATATATCGCAAAAAAATCTTCCCTGCGAAATAGTACTGTTAGGACGTAGGCGTATGTATTTCTTGCATATTTCCATAACATTAACTGAGAATCCTTTGTCTATACTCAGTATACTATTGGCGCGGAGTAATAAACCTTTCAGAATCATCGAATCTCCCGTATTGCATTGGCGTAGGTACCTGATACGTTTGAAAATCATATTTTTAGTAGGTAAATATATTATAATAGTAAAATCTACCTTGATATGAATTATTATGTGGTTATATGTTATTTATTTTATTTGTATAGTAGATCACATTACAAATTTTACTTTTTTACGTATTATATACCATTATTTTTGTATCTTGGTATAATACCCACATCTACGGCTATGATTCTCGTTTCGTCAGTACCTGGGCTGATGGCAACGTGTTTACACAGATTAAACTATTGTTCTCAGACCCTAGATGGGTCGATATGCTGCAAGAGCGGCACAATGATCGTATTTTGGTTAGAATTTATTGGTTTTTACTTAACCGTAGAAGTACCGCTTTCACAAGAAAATAAAAAATTATTTTAAGCAATTATGATTTATTACTCCACGCCAATAGTATACAGACTATAATACAGTGAAACTTCTTGACATATTGGTCTGTTTCTGGGATGGACACGTAGATAAAAGATCTGTTATCTTTCACATGTTCAATATTTAAGTTTACCAGTTCATTGCATCGTAAACGTCTACAAACACCCATTATGACAGCAACCTAGAAATATTTAAAATAATTAAGATACCAATACAAAAGAAAAGAAAATTGGTTGTACCTTCATCATTAAGTACTTTTCATCAGATGCTGTTTTCAAAAATTGTTCGATGTGTCCCCTCTCAAGCACTTTTGCCTTCTTTGCCTTGTAGTTTTTTGATATGTCAATATTTCTATGCACATTCAAAGTTGCTCTTAACATTGAATATTTCGTTCACATCGACGAGGAGGCAAACTTGCTTCTTCCATTTAAAAAATAAGCCAACAGAACGTCCTCGTTTATGATGTTACCACCTCTTTTCTCTCTCCATTCATTAAAGGTAGCAAATTCTTTTATGTATGCATCTTTAGATTTGGTCGGCAACAGTTGCAGGGTAACTTCTTCAGCTTCTGCTTTAATTTCTACCGGCAAAGAATCACTTTCTGACATTTTTCAAAACGACGCACACAAACGATTTTTAATTTTTTCACAAATATTGTTTTAATAAACAAGCATCCTAGCAACTAATAATGCAAAGCCGCCCAAAGTTTCACTAAATTTTCTAATATTTGCTATTACATTGAAATTTTAGAACTGTCAGATTACTTATTTTCAATTAAATTGGTTTGGTTGTGGATCAAATCTTGTATTGCATTCGTGTTTTAGTGAGCATATTATCTCCTTAAGAAATTAAACGCTCGAACTTCGTTCTCGCGATTAAAAATTCTTGCGTGGATAATCTGCCTACTAAGACACATATACAATAAATAGCTATAATTCATGAAAGACTTTAATGGTTTTGAGTATATTTTGCGTATATACTTATATCACAGATAAATATATTTATCTGTGGTACAACAAAAATTAATTAATTAAATATTATTATAAAGTAAAACAATACCATACTAAAATTCAAATTAATTATAAATTAAAAATAAAATTAGAATTGTTGAACCATTTTATTATTTATGTAGACTATTTCAATTCAACAAATTAATGTTGAATCACTTTATTCCTTTTAAATCATATTTAGGCGCAAACGTCTAGTAAATTAAGTTTTAATGGGAAGACATGCGTTAATTTAACCCAAAACTAAATGAGTCATTTGAATCCCATTTCTGGAGTTTTAATAATTTACCGAAATGAAATAGTTTTTGTTTGCGCACAGTTTAGTTTGTTTCATAATATATATGTCGCCGTCGTGTAATTTATAAATAATAACGTTTCAGTTGAAATAATAATGAGCTCTTTAACGCTTTAACTTAATAACGTTGTAGAATAAAATTAAAATATAATGCAGCGTTTTGCTGAAGTTTAAGCCAACATTATTTCAAAATTATTTTGTTATTATACACTTATATTCAGTATGGAAACAATGCCTGTAAATTAAAATATTACATTTACCAACGAAGCATTCTGTAATGTCAAAATAACAAACAATATAAGAAAACTGAAAGCAACCATTTATTGAGATTAACCAAGATCACGTTTTAGAAATATTTTGAATTGTAGGTACAGATTGTTTCAGAAGTGCGTACTATATAAAAGTTGAGTTGTTTTGAATGGGGCACCATATACTTTTTTTATTTTTAATTGTACCATAAAAATACTATTATTTATCAATTCCCTACACCTACTTACTTCCAATTTTAAGTTATTACCATCCGAATAAACAACGTTTATATTACGAATATTATGAAAGATTTCAGTGTAAAACCTGCTGCCAAAATACATGGTGTTCAATTTAAGTGATACCAGTTTATTTAAGTGCATAACACATGCGGCAGTATTCTAAACACTTTGTACATTATGAGATAACAGTAAATTGTTATTGTATTTCTTCCAAAAGTTTGCAAATCACACCCTTGGGGATATCAGGGAGAAATCAAGGAATATCAGGAGATATCAAAGGGATATCCGGAGAAATCAGAGGGATATCAGAGGAAATCACAAGAATACCTAAACATGAAAATCCTCTTGCGCATCCTCCTACTCACGCACAATATCTTGTGTTCCATGCCTTGTCAGATCAGTGACAGTTTTAAAAAAAATTCATAGGTACATCACGGGACAGGCAGAACTAATGAATGCAACGCACGCGAATATCAATCGTAGCCCCTAATATAACCAATACACAGAGTGTTAGTAAATAAGTGTGTGGTTTTTTTTATTACGTAAAACTAATTTCAAATCAATATTAAGTAACGAAAGAATTATTTAATTAAAATTAGGATAACATAAAATGCGCCAAGTCAAAGTTGACAGGTAACATCTGTCAATTGTCAAGTTCGTAATTTTGAAAAATGTCCTAAAAATGGGTCAATTTGTTAAAATTTCGAAAAATGTTACTAGAAAATTATGATGCTAATCACATTTTGTGCCCATGTGCCGATTTTGAGAGAGAAATTTTGATGTTCATATTTTCGTATTTTTTATTCACCCGCTATTTATTGTTTGTAATTTTGAAGTAGTCGTTATGTGTTAACATATTCAAATTATAATTAAAACTATTTTGTATTATCTAACTAAATTTTAATAAAGAAAAAGTTGAAAAACAATTTCTGATTTTTTGAAATTTGGAAAATAATCCAGAGACTACCTCTTTTTAGTTGAGAATATCAATAATCATCAAAACCAACTTACGTACAAATATTATGATCATAATATGCAATGGAATGGTAGCTTTTATACTGCTTTAAACCGTTTTAAATGTTTTTAAAGCAGCCGGTTAAGGTGAATAAAAAATACGAAAATATGAAATTTATTGAACATCAAAATTTCTCTCTCAAAATCGGCACTTGGGTATAGAATGTGTATAGAAACCTCGTATACGACTGAAAAAATTGATATTTGATGACTGTATTTTAGATTTTAGAACATGCAGAACTTTTACCAAGAATAACTTTTTTTCTAAAATTAATAATAAAAAATTTTTCATATGATTCCAACTTAGGGGGACATATTGTATATATATATATATATATATATATATATATATATATATATATATATATCATTTATAAACAATAAAAATAATATGGGGCCATATTCCTTGAGGAACGCCAGAATAAATATTAAACGAATAAGATACACAATCATGAATTTTCACACACTGACTTCGATTACACAGAAATGACGAAATCCAGTTCACAGTACATTTTGAAAAACCAATTGTGCATAATTTACGTAGTAGAACTGCATGGTTAACTCGATCAAACGCTTTAGCAAAATCCGTGTATAAGGCATCAGCTTGATTACAGTCTTCCAAAGTTTTAGACAAGAATTCCTTAAACACCATTAAATTTGTTAGAGTAGATTTCCCTTGCACAAAACCATGTTGTTGATTACAAATTAAACCTTTGGATATCCACATTATTTGATCTGCAACTAATTTGTCTAATAACTTTGGAATAGTAGATTGAATAGAAATTCCACAATAGTTCTCGATTACACTTTTTACGAGATTTAAAAATTGGAGTTACGTAACTCAATTTCCATTGATCGGGGAAGGATCCCTCCTTTAAGGATCGATCGAACAGCATATATATTGGAGTAACAAGAGTTGACACGCAATTGATAAGTACACACGAGGGAATATGGTCCACTTTTTTTGAGTTTTCATTGACGTTATTGATTCAAACACTTCTTTTTGTAACACATAATCTAGTGTTTATCAAATTAGAATTATGGCGGTTTTTAATATCTTTTTTGCTTAAGGAATTTGATGATAAACTTTTGCTAAGTCAATTACTGAGAAAAAAGATTTTCCTTAAAAAAAATGAGCAAAATCTTTTATGTAGCTCACAGGATACTTGTCTCGTATTGTTCTATTATTAAGAACTCTGTAATCACCGCAAGGCTTTAACTCTCTATTTTTTTAAGAACAATATGTAGGGTGAACTCCATTCGTTTAAAGATGCTTTACCTAGACTCTAAAATTTTTTCTGCTTTATATTTTTCAAGAGCCAATCTTCTAGGTCTACTTAAAATTGGTGGACTAACTTTTGTAATAATAAGATGTACCGTTAAATGCTGTACTAAAATTTAAGGAAATTTAGGTTTGGTAAGATTTAGAAAATCTTCAATAAGTTTTAAGTAGATGTCACTTATATCATTCTTAAAAGTTTTAATTGTAAGTATTTCTGATTTGCAAATTTGACCACAACTCGCTAAGTTTGTTAAAGTATCCGTAAGTTTACCGTTTTTAGATCAACTGTAAATTCATAATGAGTAAGGAAATCTGCACCTAGTACGGCATGGCCCATGTCAGAAATGATAAAGTTTTATATGAATTCCTTTCTTAATGATAAACTTAGGCTTTTAGTATGTAAAATGTGACGCTAGCTTTCCAATTCGGTTAGTTTTTGTAGATTAACAAAAAACGGACGGATCTCAGGCGCCAGATTTGATGACGAAGTTTACTCTCCGTTTGTTGGTCGGGCAGCTGCAGTGTAGGTTAAAAACTCCAGTGTTCTGATCGTCTAACGGGAAGCAGTTCAGAGAAATAAAGAGAATACACTAAAACTCAAAACTTCTTTATTTAACACTAAACAAGTCACAGAAAAACAGCATAGTAAAGCACAAACCATGCAAAGCAGTCAGCGGACTTGACAGTTATAAGGGTGAGGGTTACGGTAATATAAGCAGAGCAGCAGTTAATTTAGGGATGAAGGTGACGGTATGTATGCAGAACGGCGGTCTGTTAAGGGATGCGGTAGGTAGTGGGAGTGACACAACACACGGATAGAAAAAGGAAAGGTAATGGCTAAGTTGACACACGTAAATACGCTATGCCAACTTAGACAACTGTTTGAGTGGTGTACTCAGGGCGCAAAATGCGTCACCCCAAGTACAACACACGGAGGGAGGAATGGAATGTCAGAAAATCATAAAGCGGTATTCTACATCCTGGGGGCCGGGAAGAAATAGCCAAAGTGATATCTTTAGCGGTTAAATTTGAGAAGCGAACTTAGGGGTCTATTCTGTAAACAATCCGTTAAAATTAAAGGCTTTAAATCGGTGGTATCTATGGTTACATGTCAAATTCGTAAATCTAATTGGTAATTTATTTTTTAAGGTACCTTTAAATTTAAGGGAAATGTTACAGAATACAATGGTTACTCAGTATTAACGGCAGGACAAGGCGAAACAAGTATCCGAAACTAACTGTCTGTTTAACGAAAGAGCTCAAGCTTATACGAGGGTGGCCTTTTAAGTGTCGGGAATGAAGCAAAGTGTAAGAGGCATAATAACGCATTTTTTTAATTGTTTTTCAAAGTACTCTCCGCGATAGTCAATGCACTTTTGCATTTGATGGAACCAGTCGTTATAGCATTTATTCCATTCCGAAGTAGGTGTAGTCAAAATCGCTATTTTGTAGGCATCCACCGCTTTTTCAGACGTCTGGAACCGCTTTCCTCGTAGCATATTCTTGATTCTTGGAAATGTAAAAAAATCATTAGGGCTTAGGTCCGGGCTGTATAGAGGATGATCAAGAACTTTGACATTTTGCTGTTCCAAAAACGACTTTGTGGCTCGAGCGGTGTGCGAGCTTGCATTGTCTTGATGGAGCATAATGCGTCGATTTGAGTTATCTTTCCGAAGCTCGACGATCACTTCAGGCAAGCGAATGGTCGTATACCATTGAGCATTAACTGTTTTTTGATTTTCAAGAGCGATCGTTGCTACATGCCCTGATTTGGCAACAAACGATGCAACAATTTTATTGGCAACGCTGCGAGAGCGAACAACTTTTGTCGGTTTCAGTTCACTTTAGAAGACCCATACTGCAGATTGGCGTTTCGATTCAAGCTCATAGCTATAGATCCATGATTCATCACCACTTACGATGTCGTAAACGTGTTTTTTTATGCTACTGAGTCGAATCGTTAAAGAGTTTTTTGACACCAATTGACTTGTGCTGCTTTCTGTTCTTCTGTGAGGAGATGCAGTATCCACCGGGAAACCAATTTTTTAACACCTACTTTTTCGTGTAAGATCTTTTGAACTGAGGTCCCTGAGATGTCCAATGATGCCTGAATCTTACGGTATGTCACATGACAATCTTCCAGGACCATGTTGCAAACAACATCCAAGTTTTCTTGAGTGACGGCGGTTTTTGGTCGCCTTCACGCGGTTCGTCACTGAGGTTAGAGCGTTCTCGCTGAAACTCTGCATACCAGCGATAAATGGTTGTCTTTAATGGTGCTTCTTCGCCAAAAACAGCAACAAGTTCTGCGACGCATTTTTGCTGGGTGAGGCTTCGTTGAAAGTTATAAAAAATAATCTTTCGGTATTGTTCCGGACTTAATTTCATCTCGTACAGCGACTTGGGAACTTTAACACGCCACGGTTTAAAAACTATCAGGGCGATCTAAATGATATTCTGACATTGACATTGATAAATACCAACAATTGTTTATAAACAGTTTTTCTGGTTGCTAAGTGATAAGGAACGTTCTATTCCCGACACTTAAAAGGCAACCCTCGTATAAGGCAAAACTTAAGTTGGGCAACTAGCTTATGAGAGGGGACGGCGTGCGCACGAAGGTTTAAGGGGCGCTATTGGATTTTGTACAACAACATTAATAAACAGTTAAAACATAACGAAATCGGCCTTTGGTGACTGTGTGATACTTAGAAATAAAAACGCATCGTTACAAATCCATATATACAAAAATTTAACGTTGTTAACAGCACTTAGATAAAAATCACTTTTTGTTGCTGCACGACAGGTCAATTTTATCCATGTTATCCAATAAAAAATAGTTAATTTTTTCTTTTTAGAATCAGGTCTGCATCACCAATGTGGTTTTCTTTATTATGTGAAACGAATTTGAAATCAATATTAACAAAAGAAATATTTAATTAAAATTAGGATAATATTTAATGCTTTTAAAAATTCCAAAATGTTAATTATTTATCATAAACTATAGCAACATAAACAGCAACATGATAACCAATAAAAAACTATTTTAAAAATTCACGTTTTCACTGCAAGTGCGGCAAAATAATAACAGTTTACTATATAAACGTATTTAACGATTTATTTATTGCTTTAGATCCGGTTGAGATATATAAATTAAATTTAGTGGGTATTTACTGCGCTTTTTTTATATAAGAACTAGCAAACCCGGCGAACTCCGTTTCGCCACCAGATGGCTTCGTTTTATGTAACATTTCGTTTGGTGATTAAAAGATAAAGAAAAATTTTTTTGTTTTATATTTGAAAAGGAAAATTTTATTTCATTTCACAACAGTAATGAATTCATTTCGATTACAAAATGAAGTGTTATTTAGTTGAACTTCTAAGTAAATGAAAGTGAATCCAAAGTAAATACTGAATCGAAGCGTTATACGTGTCCGCAAAGTATCCGTTTCATTGAAGTGCACTTTGGTAAACCACATTTTTGTTTTTGTTCTGACGTTAACACAAACAAAGCGGATGGTTTCAACTCGTGAACACGCAACGTATAACTGCCCATGTAAAACAATGATTTTTAAATTTATCCCGCAAACACTAAGCGATTGGCCTTGCGACTTGTTAATTGTCATTGCGACGCACTGGCGCCATCTACTTAAAATATTGGTTTGTAATACATGCTATGTATCAGAGATAGCGCTGTATGTAAAAAAAGATTTTCCCGCTTTTCTGTTGAAATTTTTCCTGAATTTTTTTTGCTATAAACCTCACGGAGCCCGAGACCTTTCCAACGAATGCAAAATCGTGGAAATCGGTTCGTGCGTTCTGGAGTTATAGCGTCAGGAAGGAAAACCCGACTTATTTTATATAGTATTAATAATTAATAATTAATAATTAATAATTACTAATTAATTAATTCTCATTGCGACGCACCGGCGCCATCTACTTAAAATATTAGGTTGTAGTACATGCTATGTATCAGAGATGGCGCTGTATGTGAAAAAAGATTTTCCCGCTTTTTGTTGAAATTTTTCCTGAATTTTCTTTGCTATAAATTTAACGGAGCCCGAGACCTTTCCAACGAATGCAAAACCGTGGAAATCGGTTCGTGCGTTCTGGAGTTATAGCGTCAGGAAGGAAAACCCGACTTATTTTTATATAGTAGATTTTATGTTCATAGTTATCATTGACGCGCATAGGGTAATGATTTCAATTCTTTTAAAGAAAAAAATGGTACGCAACTGAGGTATTTCAAATTAAAAAAATTATTCCATTGCATTCAATTTGTGACAAAAAAATCTGTCCTGGTTTTTTCGAGCATTTGCGGACATACGTTTATATAGTAAACTGTCATTATTTTTCATGCAGAAGGACCCCCTAAAGTTTGTCGCATTTATTTACTAACATCCTGTATGTTTCATTGGTTTTTGATAGTCAAAACATTATATTAGATTTCAGTGTCTTAAATTCCAAATTTACAGTTCTCTCAGTGGAAAGTGGTGACATGTTATGTCTTGTTTCATTATGAGCACTTATGAGAGCTACGGAAATTTATAGATTTTATTTTTGAGTTGATGATATTTTATTAAAACCATACATTATCCCAGAAGAAAAACACGGAAAATATTTTGGTATATTTTTTTAACGCCATCAAAATTTTTAAATCGTATGGGATATCAAAAAGACATCATATGATATCAAGGAGATATTATGAGGATGTCATAACGAAATGGAGAATATTGGAAAATTATGGTATATCTTACTTCAAAAGCGATATCTTGTGTACACAACTTTGGTACTTCGTAAGTGTCAGGGAAATGTTAAAGAACATACTTTATTTGTATGGAATAGTTCAAACATAGAAAAAAGTATAATTTGTTTGATATGAGTAGAACGCGGACAGCCTCGACCTTTGGACCCTGCTTTCACTTTCTCTGATGACCTCGCCTTGTACGTGTATGAGGTGATTTTTGAATGACGTCATCTGAGATCTGCCTTGTATTGTATGAGGTGATTTTGAAAGACGTCATCTGTGACTTCGTTAACGTGTACTAGGTCTTTTGAAATTTTTGCTGACGTCAATGCCGGCAGGATTTGGGAAATGATTAACGCTACTTTGGATAATGACGTACGTCTTACCTTGAAATAAAATAGTGCAATAAAGATAAAAAAGATATATATATTTGTCTCTCTCATTTACATACATATTACATTCAATACTACAATACATGAAAATATTAAGCAAACGTTGGATCACATGGACATCTTCTTCTTCATCTGCTCGCGATGGAGATGTGGTACTGCTGCATCCTTCTTCAACGCACATATTTCCCAACGGTCTTCATCTTCTGTAAATCGAAAAAGATATTAAAATAAACACTAAATGTAATAAATTGCACTATTTTATTTCAAGGTAAGACGTACGTCATTATGCCAAAGTGGCGTTAATTAAAATTTCCCGAAAAATCCCTGCCGGCATTGACGTCAGCAAAAAATTTCCAAAAGACCTAGTACACGTTAACGGCGAGGTCACAGATGACGTCATTCAAAAATCACCTCATACACGTACAAGGCGAGGTCATCAGAGAAAGTGAAAGCAGGGTCCAAAGGTCGAGCTGTCCGCGTTCTACTGATATGTTACAAATTTTTGAAGCACTCTGTACAATCCAATTGTTATTCAGGCATTAAGAGAGGGCAGTGATACTTACTCTCGAATTGCTTATAACATTTTTCCCACTCCCCAGAAAATCAAAAATTAAAAATTAATGTAATTGTGATAAACTGTAACGGTGAACAAGCTCTGAATATAGTTACATCTGAAACATTACTAAGCAGTGCCTAGGTTCAATTGTTTATAAATACAAATAAAACAAAATCTGTCAATTCAATTGAGTTAATTGTGATTAAAAAATAAGTAGACAAATGGGCTAGTTTGGATGTGTTTCTGCAGGAGTCAATGAAACGCTAACATAAAAATTGTTCAAGGATACCACTATTGTTTCAAAGTTGACGAATTTTTTAGAAAAATAAAAAAAATCAAGATTCCATCCAGTTTGTAGTGCGAATACTTGATGTTAAAGTGGTCATTATTTGTAAATGAAAATATTGACACATTAAAGTATCCAAAATTACGTGCGCTTTTGATAAAAAATATGATGGATATAGGCTAAGAAGTCCTGTGTGTTTACAAGGAAAGAGATAAATTTATTTCTTGAAGGTATGCTAAACTTTTCATTGCAATCTGTTCTAAATCGAATATTTTAGGTGGTAAATGTGATGATAATGGGAATTGCCGGTGCATCTCACGGCCAGGAGTAATGCGAAATGAAAATAATGGATGTGAAGGAAACTAATGAAATAAATTTTGTTAAAATACCAGATTCAAAAAATGGCATACCACGTACATTTACAATTGTGACCTGTAAAGAAAAATAAACTTTGTCAAAAATATATCAACATTAGAACCAAAATTGTAAATGAAAATGATTTCACGCGTTATCATGGAGGCAGATGTTGTAATGAATCTGTCGGCAAAAATACAATCACTGAGATACCTTGTAAATTAGCAAATATTTGAATTTAGACAACCCCAAGGCCTATACAGGTCATTCGTTCAGAAGAACCTCAAGAACTTTATTAGCGAATACTGGAGCGAAGTTCTTAGACTAAAAAGGCACTGAGGTTTGAAGTCTAATAGTATTTCGGAAATCTAGGTACCCGATGCTATTGCTAATAACAAAGTTAGTGCTAATATGTTTTTTACATGAACAGAACTGAACCAAATGTTACTGAAGAAGAGAGTGATAATAACATTAAATTTCAAGAAATGTAAATAAATATTCGTGTTCTAATGCCCTTTTTGTCTACACTAGAGGTAAGTTGATCACTTACTTCCCGTTGTCATTAACAACTACATTCATTTTAGTAAAATCAACTTACGTCCATAGAAGTGATGTATTAATAGTATGTTTACTATAAAGGGGTGAGAAAACTATTTTTAAAAAGTTGTTTTGTTTGATTTATGCTTTCTTTGTCGTTTTGATCTAGAATAGCATGCAATTACAAAATAGTTACACATTGATATGATTTTCAACGGTTTATGTATTTTATGGGTTATGATATAAAACGCAATACACATTCTACCACTAAAGAGAAATAAAGAAGACGAATATTTCTAGTTAAGTAAAAATAATTTTCTATTTTGCGTTCAGAACGAGTCCATAAAGCACCAAAATGACATAATTTGAGTGTTTTAATAACTCGTTCCTAAGATAAATTAGAGTTGTAAAAGTGACTATATTGATATTAGTAAAGTTTTTACTACTTTCATACTAACTATAAAAACCGTAACTATTTTAAACGTTCTTTTTACCCAATATACCAATTAAAATATGGTCAATAATTACTGTAATAATTTAGAACTGTCCTCTTAAGCGCAAACATTTGCCAATCACGCCGAAATTGTGTTAAAGCACTCATTCGTTCCTTTATTTGCCGTTTTCCGGTTGAAACAAAGTTTTCATAACTGTACACTTTTTTAATGTACTTTATTGCACTAGTGCAATCAATTTATAATTTGAGACGTAATTCGTAACATAAATACAAATTTTGAGCAAACAAAGATTTATTTTTTAAATATTGTAACTAAAATTAAAATGCGTTATAGCATTGCGTTCACAAATATAGCAAATTAATTTTGCTACATACATAGTAATACAAATGTAATGCTATCCGTAAAATTACATATAGTTTTGTTTTTGTATATATTGTGCTTTCTGTCAACGAATATTAAATGCAAAATTATAAAACCGCACACAGATACTGTGTTGCATCTAGCATGCTACATTAAATTAAAAAGCGAACAAAATGCATTTTTCCGCAAAGTTTGTGTTTATTAATGAGAAAAAATATGAGTTGCAGGTTGTGCATAATTTGAGAAAATTGCATTCAATCAGTTTATAATGGAAATTTAAAACAAAAAGAAACATAATCAACGTAACAATAATTTTGATCAATAGCTTTTAGTTATGTTTTTCTTGAAAATGATAACGATCCAAAAATTGTTAATTTATGTTTTTAAAGAATTATCTCCTTTATAATTTTTATTCGAGGCCTTTTTTAAGATTGCTGACATGAGACGTCGAAAATTTGACAAAACAAATGAAAACAACCTTTTGGAATTAAAAAATTAAATTAAGAGGAAATATTATAAAAACCACAAATGAAAAATTAAGTTGTTTGTATTTACCAAGTTCTGACACATTAAATAGCTAAAGTCTGTTTACGTTAAGAATAGCATGACGTCTACTTAGTAATTTATCACAAAGTTACTTTACTTAAGTTGAGTTGGTAAAACTTCACACTGTTGCAATATACACATCAAATCAATTGTTATGCAAACATTACAACTGCTTGTAATAAACGTCGTCATCTTATTGGTATCGTGAATGAACTTAACTTATCGTATCATATTAAAAGAGAATAAATGAAATGTGTCTAGCGACATCTCGTGTAATAAGGGACACGTAAATAGATTAAAATAAAAAGCGACAATATTAAGTTTTCAGTTTATAGTCCAGTGACTATGGCACTTTTTTCAGAGACTGTTTGTTTACCTACAAAAATTGTACAAATCGCTTTGGAATAATAACGCATGCTTAGAAAAATAGTTTTGTCCAAAAAAATGTAAAATAATTTTTCTGTAACATTATAATATTTACCTCACTAAATAAATGTATTTAAAAACAACAATTTTAATTCAAAAATTCTCCAACGCCTTGATCTACAAAAGTTACATTGTTTTAAATATAAAATAATTTATTTTGCAGTACATTTGCGTATTTGTTAATATAATGTTATTAGCAGTATAATGAATAAATATATTAACTTATTTCAAACACAAATACAATAAAAAGACTAATAACTTGATAAGTATCGGCTAAAGAACTTGAGGGCTGTGCTCCGAATCACATTTCGCTACCCGCCTAAAGCCATTGTTGCTGTAACTACTAATTTGTAACTTGATTGCTAATATATCAAAGACAATATACACATTTTTACAGATCACAATATTCTTTAGTTACCGAATAAACTATAACCATGTAAAATGTTTATATCTCGGCTTCTCAATAAACAAATAACATCTTTTTTTTAAATTTACATTTTTTTTTAATACAAAACGATTCCCACTTATTTTATTTTATTTGCTCCATAACTTTGCAAAATATAATTGTTTTTTTAAGGAAATGATAATAATTACTATATTCGTAAATTCACCAGAAGGATACTTCTGTAAAATAATTTCGTACCTAGCTATAAGGTTTCAAAGTTTTGTTTTTTAAAAAATTATTATAAACAAAAACTTATAATTATTTTGAAACATGTCTTATTTTATTTAGTTTTTGGTCAACTTTAATTGTACGTACATATTATTATTGAAATTCACCAATAGATACAGAACTGAGAGATAATTAATTCGATAAAAAATTTTTTTGTTGTTTTTTACTGGAATAATTAACAAATTAAAAAATTTTTACTATTTTAAAATACACTATTTTGTAGAAAATTTTTCGTTAAATAAAAAATTTATGCCTCTAGTCTCAAAAGAGGCAGAAAAAATATACAAAAAATAAACAATTTTTAATAAATTGGTAATCAATTTTGATTTAAAAAAAATTAAATAAATGCTCAAAATACATTTTGCAAAGAGCTCCTCATCGCTTCGATATTAATTAACATAACCAAAAAATGTTTCGAACAGAAGTTATACATACAACAATTTTCAACACCATTCTCTTTCTAAAATTTTTATTGTAAAATTAATATTCTAGGAAAAACTGTTCAAACAATTAGTGTCAGGTGATCGTAAATATCATTAATTACTTATTGGATCAAGAAATAGTATAAAGAAAAGTAATGTAGAACTAAGTTACAAACAACTTTAATTTGAAAATAAAAATGAGTAAGTAAATATTTTTTGTAACTATCCTAACTTTTCTGTTAAGATATTCAATACATTAAGAAAAAGAGAACCTTTTAATGTTCTTGATAGAGTTATTTTTAAGTACTGCAACAAACTACTCTTATAATTCATTAAAACCGTAGACATGGCAAATACTTCACATAGTTATGCCCGGTTACAATTTCAATATTTGCAACAATATGATTAATTGTCATATTATCACATTATCTTCCTACAGTTAGTTTTGATTGTCAGGATAGAAAACTTCTCGGCCGTTTGGAAGATATGGATAAGTTGAGTAGCAGTATAAGAAGAGTTGTTATCATTAAAACAGCAACAGTATTACAAAGCGTTTTAACTTTCTGTAGATCGTCATAAAGTTTGCAAAATCTCTATGCGGAAAATATGAAATCCATCATCATAGTAGATCGAAAGTCGGCGTTGAAACGGCCGGAGCAAAATAGCAGCAATAAACGGATGAAATAGTCGGGTTATAAATCGGCGGCGATAAACCATCCTACACCCCAGAGAGATCTTCAGTTCCGGAGGCTCATTGTTTGTCAATTTATTACCTGGTCAGGATGTTTCATTATTACAGTTCATTAGCAGTCAAAACTTTGGCTTAACGACATCTATGGTGTTTGCTTGAAATTCCTTTAGAAACACTCATCTAGAAAGCTAAACAAAGTTGAGAAAATTTGAAAATCAATTTTAATGGAACAATTTAAAGTGAAAGTGACTTTCACTACTGGAGAAGTACTAGAGAAGTATAACAACCACTACAGAAAGCCTAGTTTAATATGCATAAATAGAAAATAGTAACAGGCACACTCTCTTATAAAAGGTCTAAGGTTTTGTTAGGGATCTATCGAAAAAAATATTAAGTTGACGAGAAACATTTTTAACTATGATTGAAATTTAACACACAGTTATAAGCCAAACAGATTCTTTAAATATCTTTTCACGCAGTTATCCCCTTTCATTCCCAATTTGACGACTTCGCTTGAAATAAAAATAAGAAACCACTATTTCACAAGTCGATAAAAGTATAGTATCAATAGTTGACGTTAAACGGTAGCAGCGAAACGACAGCAATGAAACGATTTGGCAATAAACAGTGCGGCGATGAAACAGTCTGGCGATACAACGCTGATGATTAACTGGCGGCGATGAACCGGTGGCACTGAAACGTTGTAGACCCAGAGAGACACTTCGGTGCAGCCGGTTCATTGCCGCCTGTTTATCGCCGTCGTTTCATCGCCGTCATTCATCGCTGGGTTGTTTAATCTTAATCACCGGAACATTTCATCTTTGCCGCTTCGTCGCTGTTATTTAATTGCCTTACGTTTTTTAATACCTTTTTTTAATTACATTTTTTTTTCATTATTATACACGGTGGCCAGAAAAATCCGGACAAACGCCAGGTAGAACGATTCTTTGTTCAATTCTGAGGCGATAATCTTAATCCAAAAAGTTATGCGATCCTTCCTTAAGGCGCACGAGACC
Source organism: Abscondita cerata (assembly GCA_030710515.1). Taxonomy (NCBI): domain Eukaryota; kingdom Metazoa; phylum Arthropoda; class Insecta; order Coleoptera; family Lampyridae; genus Abscondita; species Abscondita cerata. The sequence continues at coordinate 1,014,560 of JALBCR010002212.1, forward strand.
ATCAAACCTTAAGATGTACGGCTAAAATTTATCAAAATTCTTTGTTTAATTCTGTTGGGTCTCAAATTCAGTGGAATATTATCCAGTACTTCTTCTAAAACGTTAACGTACTCAATTCCATTTAGACGATTTGGAAGAAATATTGGTCCAACAACTCGGAGATTTAAAATCCCCAGCCAAACATTTACCGAAAATCTTCTCTGATGTCCAATTTCCCTTACTGCCTTGGGATTTTCGTCCGCCCAAAAATGAAAATTATAGCTATTAAAGACGCCGTCTCTCGTAAACAAGCATTCGTCGCTCCAGAGAATATGCAATAAAAAGTTCGGCTCTTCTTGAATTCTTTGTAAAATAATGGTCTCGTGCGCCTTAAGGAAGGATCGCATAACTTTTTGGATTAAGATTATTGCCTCAGAATTGAACAAAGAATCGTTCTACCTGGCGTTTGTCCGTATTTTTCTGGCCACCGTGTATATATTTAACAACCGTTTTTTAAAAGAGAAAATGAATGATGATGAATGAAACAAAAAAAAACGGAATTCATCTCGTATAGTAAATACTATTTTTTTACAATATGATAATAAAACAATAATAAAAGTTTTCATAAATTTTCATCAACTAATACCAAATTTATTAATTTAATTAAAAAAATTCAAATACGTCGAAATATTTTAGTGTTGAGATGAATATATCTAAGTGAAAATGGCACAAGTTAAATCAATAATAGAATTTTCATCACTTTGATGCAACAATTTAAAAGTGATAGTTACTTTCACCACCAGAGATGAATATAAAACTTGCACACTATAAAAATCACTTCACTTTCATGTGTATAAGTAGAAAACAACATTTATAAACAAACATGATTGAAATTTTGAATTGACAATAACACAACTAACAGGGGATAAAACGTCTTGGCAAAGAACAAGACGGCGATGAAACGACCCACACATTAATTGTAGTTGTATTCTCTAGGAAGTGGACAGGCGTAGGAAACCTCCTGTCAAACTATTAACTTTCCTGAAACACGAATGGACAACTTTAAATATCCAAATACGAGAGGTATACATTCAAGGTCATAGTAAAGGTACCAAGTTTTCTCTGAGGTAACTATACCTGAATAGAAACGTATACTCTTCCTTGTGGTACTGCTGCAAGTTACTCAAGTATGTATGCAGCTATTCTGTCCCTTTCCTTAAATAATACGGAACCCACTTCTACTATCCTACATATAACAGTATTAATACGTAACAATGATTGTTTTAGAACCGATACTTTTGGAAGTAAACGACCTTAGAAATTCTAGGTTTAAACCAATAGACAAGAAAAGTTTGTTCCATACAGTTTTTGAAGAAAGACATCCTAAGTATGTTCTTTACAGTTTGTAAACTTTCAAAGTAAATTGTTCTATAGTCTGTATACTATTGGCGCGGAGTAATAAACCTGTCAGAATGATCGAATCTCCCGTATTGCAGTGGCGTAGGTACCTGATACGTTTGGAGAATTATATTTTAGTAGGTAAATATATTATAATAGTAAAATCTACCTTGATATGAATTATTATGTGGTTATATGTTATTTATTTTATTTGTATAGTAGATCACATTACAAAATTTACTTCTTACGTATTATATACCATTATTTTGTATCTTGGTATAATACCCACATCTACGGCTATGATTCTCGTTTCGTCAGTACCTGGGCTGATGGCAACGTGTTTACACAGATTAAGCTATTGTTCTCAGACCCTAGATGGGTCGATATGCTGCAAGAGCGGCACAATGATCGTATTTTGGTTAGAATTTATTGGTTTTTACTTAACCGTAGAAGTACCGCTTTCACAAGAAAATAAAGAATTATTTCAAGCAATTATGATTTATTACTCCGCGCCAATAGTATACAGACTTTAATGAGTAGGGTGTCGCTTTGGAACCGATATCTTTAAAAGCAAGTGAGATACAGATTTGTGGTTTCGTATATTAAAGGACTTTATGCTATACAGTTTTCCCAAATGTTCTGGAATCATATTCTTTCCAGTTCATAAATCTTTCTACTCAAAGATTGAAATGCCCAAGCTCTTACTTTGAACAGATATCTTTAGAAATGGATTAAATGGAGATTCGAGTTTCTAATAATTCGATAAAAAAAGATTCATTCCATACAGTTTTTAAAAAAGTCTGTAAGTTATGTAAATTTCCAGTTTATAAATGTTTAAAGTAAAAATCCAAATGCGTGGGATCTTGCGTGGGAACTGATAACACAGAAAATTTATTCTATACAGTTTGCAACTAAAAAATACGTTTTTCTAGTTCATAAAGTTTTAAAGTCAAAGGTCTAAGTATATAGGCTTTTAAAAATTTTGAGATGTTTACCAATCGATAAAAAAAATTCATTATTTAGTTAAAAAATCCCTAAATCATGTCGGTTCTAGTTCATAAGTTTTTAAAGTCGAAAATCTAAATGCGTAGTCTATTGGTGGCGCAAAGCCCTTAGTTGGTCTAATGATGTATGATTGTGTATCTAATTCTGTTAGTAGTTTTAATTACATAGTATATTTGAAGTGAGTGATAAAATTCAAAAATTAATATTGACTAACCGGTCACTATTTATATACTCTCCCATCTTGCAAGAAGATGTGCGAGAATTCAATCATGTAAAGTTATAGTTTTAAAACTAAGAAAATGCCAACAGTTAACTGTAACGATTGTGAGTGTTAAAGTGCATACGTTATCAAAGCGATAACTTTAAATGCTTAAAGCACACGTGTGTCGATAAAGCCAAGTTAAAGTTTTAATTCTTTTCAATAATCTTCCTTCCATTAGCATTAAGTAACATTCTGTCATCTCACAAAGATCATTTCTGCAAACGTTCCTAAAAATTTTCTTTTTATCTTAACTTAAGATTTTTTCAACGATTCTGTAAACTGATCGTGATTTTTATTTGAAATTATTTGTGAATGCTTTTTACTAGGCTAAGAATTTAATTTTCTTATTCTAAAGAACAATTTACAAAAAAAGTTTTAAAAAATTTAACTCATCTGTTAATCAATTAAATTAAGTAATTGTTTTTCTTTTTAAAATATATAGAGAACATCAAGAGGATTCTAAAAAACATATACAGGGTGATTCATAACTATTGAGACATACGCTAAGCACGGGTTATTTAGGCTAAAATATGACCATAGGACCCAATACCCTTAATAAAATATTGCTGTGAAAAAAGATACAGAGCGTTAAATTAGAAGTTTTTTAAATTTGTTTTTAATAATTTTACTGTAAATTTATCAATTCTTATCAAAATTGGCAAAGAGGCATAATTTTAGACCAACAACATTATTTTATGTACTATTTTACAATTTGTTGTAGGGGAGCTACGTGAATGATTTCTGATGATGAAATCGACTAGTAACTTTTTGAGAAAACTTTTTACAGATTTTGATTAGAGAATATGACGTTAACATCATTTCTACACAATATTGGTACTCTTGTTTAAATATGATAATTTTATTTGTTTCCGAGAAAAACGCAGTTGAACAGTTCGTAGTGTCAGAAGGGGATTTTAAATATTACTTTATTTATTAAGGGTACGTTTTGGACTGTCAGATAAATTTACAGTGAAATTATTAAAAATAAAAAAAAATTTGTATCTAACGCCTTGTATCTTTTCTACGACAATATTTTATTAAGGCATATTGTGTTTTATGGTCATATTTTGGTCTAAATAACCGGCCCTTAACCTATGTCCCAATTGTTATGAATCACCCTGTACAGTGTACAAGTCTCCGATCCTATATAACCAAGATTTTATTTATTTTGTTTAATTCTTTATTTGCACATAACTCACGAACCACAATGTGAATTTTCTTTATATCGGCAAAATATTTTTATTTCTTGTTTTAAAAATTTAAACTTGTAAAAAATCTCTAGTTTTTGTTTGCTTTAAAATTAATATCTCGAGAATAGTCTATGTCAATGTTAAAAATGACACATGTTTAAACTCTACTCTAAATCTACCCCAAACTACAAAAAAAATTAAGTAGCCCCAAAAAAATTATTGATGACGTCATTGCAATAAGTAGAAGGGATAAAAAGTTAGTTTTAAATTCAGAAAATATGCATTTTAAAATAACAAATCCGCCTGTCGGAGGGTTATTGTCGTAAACAATCTAAAAACTTATACAATTTAATTATTTGAGACTAAGCGTTCGCACTTTTATATGTCATACACAGCGGCGTAGTAAGTTGCGTACTGTGTGCAGCGTAAGTAATACCTGATATCGTGGTATCACATGTTGAGCTAAAGATCGCTGGCCGGGTTAGTGATGCGCCGTATTGAACTGAACCGATGAACTCGATCTTAGGCCGATACTTAACCGATGTTGACGGAACTATGACTGAGAGTTATTGACTTCTGCTTTTCACTGTTACTGTAGCTGTAACTTCTTGAGTGATTTCTGTTATCGTACCTACTTCGTTTTATATGTGCGAAGTAGGTTTGTTTACGTTGTCAGCAAGGTCGTTAAGACATGCTTCCCGATTGTCAGCATTTCCTTAATTACAATCGATTGTTTAAATTACGCGTTTTACTTACAATATGTGGATGTAAGATTCGTGTTGATTGCGATGGGGTTGAAACGACAACCCCATAGTATATTACGCAACAAGAATTATAAGAAGAATACTACGTACGATTGTGAAAAGTTGTAGCGGCAAGTATCTAACCAGAATTACGTAATTGTTTTATAATTTCTCCATATCTTTTCTATTTTTCAAAGAATTTCGTTAAAACAATGTATGTGCAAAAAGAACCTTTACGGCACCTGTACAATTAGATCTATTAAAAAATCTTTACCTTTACCTTTAATATCTTAGGTACAACTTTTGTTAAAAATTTTTTTTGTATTATTATTATTTAAAAAGTTATATTAGAAAAATAAGTACGCAGGTAAATACTTTGCGTAGAAAGTTTGCTTTATTAATAGTACTATAATTCAACTAATTAAATTCCAAATTTTGTTCATTGTTTAAGTTTTTCTAGATTTTGAGATCATTTTGTGTATATTAATTGGATTATAAACAGTAATTTGTAAAATTAAAATTTGAAAAAAATTTAAATATCGAAAACTTTATATGGATGTATTTAAAATCAATAAATTTATTTTTTAACCAAAATAAAAAATGTTGTTTGACTATTTTTAAACTTTACTGGCTTGTCAAGGTTTCTTCAACCATAGTAATATAATTTAACTCAATTATTAGAATTTTTAATACACATTATTTAGAATTTGTTTCCCAATTTTGCAAAATTGAAGAATAGCGTCAAAAGCCGTCAGTAACTATGATGAATTGTATTTATATCATTTTGAAAAATTGGTTTAGGCTTTTGTTGCTTGTTGAGGAACTAGAGCCAGTTTCTGGGGTTGGATGTAGACTGATAATTTCTACTTTGCAGTTTGTATTTATATTGATTCTGATGGCACCCGGTCAAATGCGGATTTTCTTAAGGTGCCGTTTCCGATTGAAGATCTGATGTCTTTCTTTTGTTCTAGATGTTTGTGGATATTAATGGCTTTTCGAATTAATATGTTGTGATAACCGTCAACCGTTGATAGTTCTCAAAGAGTATCTTGAAATCCCTATTGCTAAGAGCAAGTTCTGCAACAGCTAACTTCTCGGTGTGTCCAGAGGCAGTTTGCTTGATATTCTTTAAGTTTTGTTCTCAACGATGTATTGACGGTTCCTTGCGACAAGATCGAGGTTTACGGTAAAATTCGGATGCTAAGAAAGAAACTTTTTTGTTTTTTGTTGATCTGTTGGTTTGCGGAATTGTCTTGGTTGGTTTGAAAATCTCGTGTTTTTTTTTTAATTTTTCCCATTCAGTCTATAACTTTTGATATGTATGGAAGGTATGCATAGGCAGACTTTTGAATTTCGATATTCTCGATATTTTGAACCTAATTGATATTTTGATTTTGGTACATCTGAGAAAGCTGTTGTTCATCTTCTGTCTCCAAGGTGAACTGAATAACAGATCGTTGACTATAGATATAGATATAGATTATAAATAGTATAAAGTACCTTATATTTATGTTTTATACAGAAAATAAATTGTCATTATATTGTTGATTAACATTTAAATGCAAAAATAGTGTTTTTTCTCAGTTTTTTTTCCTGAGTGAAAAGTAATGAACCAACGTTAATGGTGTAAAAAAAACTTGTAGAAAATAAAAATACAAATAAAATGAGCACCAATTAGGACTTGATCAGGTAATAAATGTCCGAGAAAAATCGGAAAAAGTAAAATATTTAGGTTTTTCTTTTTAAATTCGTAGATCCGTCATTTTGAGACGTAGCATAAATCTTTTGGGAAAGAAGAGGTAATGATACGTATTTAGTGTGTGCAAAAACCTGCCCCTGTCGGGCAATTAGTTTATGCAAAACTGCGATTTAATTTTTTAAAGCAATATATTCAATCGAGGCTGAATGCTTGTGTGGTCGTCCGATTGTCAGAAATAAAAAAAACTGTAAAGTTGAAATAGAAAGAAACAAAAGGTATATTCTTGTTTTTTAATAAAATGATATTTAACACGCAAAAAATGCATGCAAAGATGACGGATCTACAAATTTAAACAAAAACCCAAAACTTTAAATTTTTTTATTTTTCTCAGAATTTTATTACCTGACCGAGTCGAATTAGTGCTCATTTTATTCGTATTTTTATTCTCTACAACTTTTCTTTTTACACCATTAACGGTTCATTATTTTTTACTCAGGAAACAGAAGTTTAGAAAAAAACACAATTTTTTTGCATTTAAATGTTAATTAACAATATAATGACAATTCTTATACTATTTACTGTACTTGAATTGTATACTACACTAGTTCATCACATTTTTAGTTTTTTGAAATAAATTTGCTTATCAATTAAATAAGTCCCATGGGACTTCTTCAATTACTAAGCTAAATTAGAGTAATTAGGTGTAATTTACTTAAGCGTGTAACCAATCACACAATATGAAATTGACAAAAGTAATTATTACGCAGCAGTTGATATTTTTAAAAGTTCAATTCCAATATCTTTATAAAAAAAAAACTTTTACAAATTACATCATCAATCTTAAGATGGAATAACATTGCGACAACATATAAAAAACATAATATTCATTGACAGCAAAATTACACTCCAGAAAACTTTCCATATTTGGATTTTTATTTAGAACGCGTTTTATCGATTTCGGTTATTATTGGAATTAATTTGAGACACTTTATTAAATTTATGCTTAGTCAAACATACAGATTTGTGTTCCTTCATACATTACAAACAAATAATGAAGAGGAATCTACGTTGCAAAATAATGGGACACTACACGAAATATATAACTGGTTTCAATTTTCTTGCTATTGTAAACGTTTTTCAACTAAATCATTTTTTTTTTTTGTTTGTGTTGAATTAAAATTTTATTAGTGACGCAAGTGTACAATTTAATGTGATTGCTAACAATAGAGCGTTGAAAAATGGCTTTAAATTAAGTTAAAATTCAAATATCCGCATTTAAAATTAAAAATTAATTAACGAGAGATCAAACCGCAACATCGATTTGTATTAATCAAACATTACTTTTTGTTTTAGTTTAAAATTAAAATTTTATTTCGATCTTCGTATCATATATATAGGTGGAGGACACAAAATTTTGGAAATTTTGTAATTTAATTAGTTGTTCTTAAACGAAATAATAGCCAATTACCAATGAGATACCTATTCAATTTATGATTATCATAAAAGCTTTTTGTAGGAGATGTTAACAGGTTGATTATTGCAGTGTTTGTTGAGTGACATTTAATTTTTACGCTGACAGTTATGTCCAATTTACTTTTTATTATGTAACTCGGTGTTACATTTTGAACGTTAGTGGAACTGTCGAAATGGGCTTTAACGGTTATAGAGATCAAAAGTAATGGCTTAAACACAATATTAAGATAATTTATTATTATAGCAGTGGTGTATTATCAACGCCAACTTTCTTGTGTTTACTTACCCAAACATAAATTTAATAAATATTTTAATTTATTTGCTATTTATAAGTTAATTTAATTATATTTTTCTAATAAAAAATTTTTACAACCAATCAAAATGCGTTGTTATTATTAGGTACATCAAAAGTCCCATAAAAATATTGCAAACTAAACCAAAAAAAAAACAAATTGAAGAAAAGATATTGCTCCAAACTGTTGCTTTAATTTTCATAGTGTCTAAATTATAAATAATAAATAATTGTTGGAAAAAAAATTAAAGAAAGTTAACTCTGAATGTAATTGTTTTATTTTTATTATAAGACATACATAGGTGGAGTAGTATTTGTTACTTAATGTTAAAATATGTTTCGGTTATCATCGAAGAAAAAAAACCTCTGTTATTAAAAGGAAACTCAATTTAAATTAATAAATAATCAAATGTCGACATGGTAACAGTAATGATTAATCCAACGTTGGACTTTATACGCGTAAGCACAATATCCAAATGTAAAATTCAAATGGTTTATGCGAATTAACTTGTAAATGTATATGAATGGCCTTTTTGTTTATTTTTGTGAACAAACGAATTTTTTCGTATAAAGTTAATTATGATGATCAAAGCACAACTAAAAAATGCCATGCTACAATAGTGCATTCTCCAAATTAATTAAATCAATGGACTAACAAAGTTTGGTTAATAGAAAAGAGCATTACCATCTAACGTAAATAACAAAATTTTATTATTATATTAATTTTGGTGTTAATTTTGTCAAAGTAATGTTTAATTTCTTGTTTAAAAGAGTAAGAAAAACACAATTAACAAATTAATGTTTTTTTCTTAATTTTACTAGAATACATTGATTGTACAGTTGGGGTCTTGGAAAAAGATTAGTTTTAAGTCGCAATCCGTCGCAATCCGCCCCAACAGTTACAGTCTAAACACAAAGGTTGATGGTGTCTTACCTAACATTGTTGTTTTTATGATCTTTATTTGTATCTTCTTCTTCTTCCTTGCTTTATTCTTCATAATGACTAATGTCACAAAAATATTCTTAGTTTTGTTGGTAAAAACCTCTAGGGTCAGCAAATTTTAATTAATTATTTCCTGTCATGGATCGCAGCGTCATTCTAGAGTTTTGTCTCTCCTGTCGTTCGGCGTCTGATAAACCAAATTTCCTCTGTTGCTCATTTATCTGCCTTAGCCAACTGTTTCTTGGTCTTCCTCTCTTGTTAACAGCTGCTACTAGATTTTTTATCACTTTCTACACCACATGATCTTCTTGTAAGTTGTGAACCTTTTCAAACCAAGAACTACGTTCATGTTCTATTTTCTCGACTACAGATTCCTTCATGTGTAAGGTTCTTCTTATTTTTCGCTTCTTATGTGGTCTAACTTTGTAACATCGAAGAACATGCGGTACATCTTTATCTCAGCAGTTGTGAGGACTTGGTTGAACTTTTCATACATTGTCCAGGTTTTGGCAGCGTACGTAAGGGCGGGTCTGATACTGTTGTGTAATTTTTTCCCTTTAGTTTGAGTGGCATTATTCTATCGCAAAGTATAGACGAGTTTTCTTGCCAGTTTAACCAACCAATGCTTATTCTGTGGTTTACATCATCATCATCGCAACTTGCATCTTTTGAAACTATTGAGTCTAGATACTTGAAGCTTAAACATTTGGTTATTACTACATTTCTATCGATTATGATATTAGGGCAGAGTGCATGAATGTCGCTAAATGAGAGGAACAGATACTCTGTTTTCTCTCTACTTATTCTCAGTCCATTGTCTTCTAGTATCTTTAACCAACGATTGAAACATTCCTGTATCTTCACGACACACTCACTTGCTAATGGTTCATCATCGGCAAATAGTAGACTAAGTGGAATCTCATCCATGATGTTAGCAGTCAGGTAGTTTATTACTTAGTTAAAAAGAAATGGGCTGAGTACACTTCCCTGGTGTACGCCTACTCTCACGAGGAAAGGATCTGATGTTCTTGCTGTGTATCGTATGCTTGTTGTAACTTGATCATACATGTCTATTATCATTCTGATGTAACTTTCTGAGACTCCATGACTTCTGAGGCCGATCCAGATAAACTCTCGCGACACACGGTCGAACGCTTTTTCCAAATCTATGAAAATTAAGTGTAGATCTCGCTTTGCATCTCGGAATTTCTCAACAAGAATACGCATGGCCTGAATTGCATCGACTGTTGTTTTACCAGGCAAAAATCCACACTGGTTCATATAGATCTTTGGCAAAACAATCTGAAGTATTCTATTATTCACCACACGCTCCCATATCTTCATTGAGTGAGGAAGTAACTTGATGCCTCGATAATTTTGACATTTTGTGAATCTCGTTTATGTTTATAAAAAGGCAGTAAAATCTCTCACAAAATGCAGCAGGCATTTTGTCTCCTTTTCATCTTATTGAAAAAGGGATACAAAGTATCATGCTTCCTTTATCTCCTATAGACTTCAAAATTTTGACGGCGATCTATCCGGACCTACGGATCGACCTCGCTTCAATTGTTACACTGCTTTAGCTATTTGCTCTACCGTAAAATCAGCGATTTCAATATCAGTTATTGGATGAGCATTTGGAGTCGCTGTTCGCGGAAACTCCTTATTCAGAAGCGTGTCAAAGTAGTTTCTCCACTTATTGATAATATCGGTATTTTCTGTTAAAAGGTTCCCATCATGGTTTTCGATGAATTTGGGCAATGAGATAGGTTTATTGTTATTCCTTCGCTGAGTAGCTACCTTGAAAATCATCCTCTAATACACGTATGTATTTCCTTGAAATAAATCTAGGAGGAATACTTCGTGAAATTTCTCCTACTAGACTATCTTTACCCATCCAACTCTAAAATCATGCGTTAATTCGTCCATTGGTTTTATTTGAAAGATCATTTTCAACGTCATAACGCGTTTCATTTGCTCTCCATAATTGGACGGGGACTTTTTGGAATGTAGAAAATGATTTTCCGTCAGTAAATATAACATTTGATCAGCTTCTCAATATTTTGTTGGCAAAATGCTAATCGCGTAGCGGCATGGTCAGGAGTTTTTTGGGCGGTCCCCAATTATGTATTCCACTTTCATGAAGCCGAGGATAGATGGATCTTACACTAGGCATCATTTTCAGCCTTAGTGGTTACACAAGCCCTTCTAAGACAAACTTTCCTAGTTCACTTCTGCTCAATCTAACCGCTAGCACTTTGTCTCTACAAGTATAATATAATAATAAATAAATAAAATATAGAATAGAATAGAATAGTTTATTTTCTCCTTTATACTTAAACAAATGAATTAGGGTCAGAATATTATATACATACACATAAATCAATATTTGAAATTATTGGCTTGCACTTCCTTATTTTTTTTATTTTTTATTTTTCTAGCAATATCCTTCTATTTCTTCCTTCCACTCTCAATCCATTACATCTTTTTTTCATATGTTTTAAGTTCTCCCTTCCATCTCCCTACAGTCTACACAATCTATCCTCGTCCTTCCACCAGTATTTATTTTCTCTTTATTGATTTCCCAGTGTAAATCTTGCTATCACTCTTTTCTTCTTTAATCTTTTTTTTTCTTATTATATAACATGGTATCCCTTCGGTAATGATCTCACAATACTTTTTATTATATTTCCCTTGTTCTATTTTTTTACATTTTCTCTTGTATTTATGTATCTTGATTTTTTCTCACTATCTCTGTTTCCATACTTTTTCCTTCTTTCCTCAATTATTTTATCTCTCCTAGTCTGGGTGCCCACCGACATAAACTATCATTTATATATAACCAGCTGTAAGTTTTTGAGAAGCGTAATTACGTCTAGTCCAACAAAATGTCTCTGTCGTTTTCTCAAAACTGGGTGCTTTCTCATAATCTCGTCTGGAAGAGCAATTCAATTTTCACTCGTCGGACTAAAAAATCGGAAAATATTTTTTGTCAGACAATTCGATATTTAAATTTTGCATGTTTTAATTAATCAATCTTAAAAAAATCAGGTGGTTATCAATACATTTCTTAAACTTAAAATTTTAACATGTTTAAGTTGGTGGACACGGCCCAAAATTTATGTCAAACAAATTTTTTTTGCGCGTTTTACTGTTTTTTCTTGCGATTACTTTCTTTAAAAGTGGGTTATTAACAAATTTTCAAAATTATAAGAGAAGACGTCTTCCAGACAAGATTATGAGAAAACGGACCAAATTTGAGAAACATCTTGAAGGACTACACTTAATTAAGCCACTCAAAAACTTTAACTGGTTATTGATAAATGATACTTTGTGTTGGTGAGCACCCATTCTCTTACAAAGTCTTCCCTATCATAAATTTATCTTCTTTTACTTTCACCGTATTTTATTTTTGAGATTTTATCTCTTTCCAATATTCAAATAATATTTTAATCTCTTTCCTCCTTTCTAACTTTTCTTCATGCCTCACGGCCCTTCTTCTTGTTTGAGTTCTTTTCTTTTCTATTTTTGCTTTCTCTTGTAGTATGTATCCTGGAATGTTTCCCTTACTAATCCCAATATCCTCTTCCAGTACTTCTCTTGTATATCTTCTAGTTCTGCCCACTCCTTCCATCCCCACACCTCTACTTCGTACATCATCACTCCTTTAACTATCTTCTCAAATAATCACCGTCTTTTTCCAAAACCTTCCAGAATATTATTTCCCCTATTACCCACACTTGTCCGATTATCTAATTTTTTTAGGAAGTGTCCTAGATACTTGTATTTTCTTCTTTCTCCTTTTATTTATGTAAAATTCCATAATCTTTAATTTGTCTACGTTTGCCTCTAACTTTTTTCTCTTTTAAGCACTTCCTTAGAGCTTTTATAATATTTGCTTCACTTTTTGCTATCGCAACTATGTCGTCCGCGTACGCCAATACCCATAATATAGAATGAGTCAAAAAAGTGTGTGCACGTAGGTTAGCGATTTAGCTCTTGATTTTTAATACGAAAGTAGGTCATAAGGAATGAGATTTCCAAAGTTTCAAACTAATCCAAGTAAATTTGGCGTTAGGAGAATTTTTGAAAATTTAAAAATTAGCGGTTTTTAAAAATCTAGTCTAGTTAACCGATTGATTTCAACTTTTCTCATTTTATTTATTAAAGCTTCTATTATACCAAAGTATAGATCAAACGCTCCCCTCATTAGAAGATCATAATTAGTCCAGTTCATTTTATTAAATTGAACCGATTTTAATGTACTGTACGAGGTACTGTAAGTTGAACAAATTATGAGATTAAAATATGTGTGTTTGTTTTCATTCAAAATCTTAAGTTAATATACAATTTTATTACTTCGACACTTCGAGATATGATCTCACAAAATTAATTTAAAATAACTTTACAATTTTCGATAACCTTCAAATTAGAGTCAAAAATCCCCATATTCTAAATTAAATAAAAGTTGTAGATAACTTAATTTACAACAACTTTTTCTAACAAATTTTTGCATCAATAATATATATCAAGGTGTTCTTAAATTAAGTTAAAAAAATTGTACGTGACGATATATGATTTGATTTGAAGTAACGAAATTGTATGTGATTACTCATTAAGCAAGAAATTGTTTCCTAATTCTTCTTCTTTGTTTTCTAAATTTAAGATTTTCCACTACTTGAACCCTCTTTGTTTATCATTATCAAATAATGTATATTGTTTTTTAATTGATACTATTGTCTTTTGGGTATTTTAAAATTTCGCGTATATCCCACTCCATACTATCGTAAAATGTTCTATATTAAATTTTCTTATGTTTAATGTAGGCTAAATATGTCAAGTGAATGTGATATTTGTTGTTATTTTAGCAAAATGTATTCAAACTAAAATACGCTTAGCCCCTAAAGTTATTGGGCCACAACATAAACATTAACTCCATAATCATTGATTAAATGATAATCGAATAAGATATTTCTACAAGAACTAATTATTAGTTGTTATAAAGCTAACATTAAAGTAAAATAGTTTAAATCAGCCATTGTAAATTTTAAGAGTCTTACCTGGGAATATAAAAGATCATAAAACCTCCAAGGATAAGTAAGGATAAGTATAATGTTAGGGCGCATTGCGACCCAAAACTGATCATTTTCATAGATCCTACTACAAACGAATTAGGAGTGGGCAGTTTAAGCACTTGTGTTTAAAAGAAACGTTTGTAATAGTTATTTACGAACCAAGTTCGGGAAGAACATTTTCCTACATGAGCGCACTCAAAAGCATCGAGCGAACAAAGTGAGCGAGTGCTTTAATAGCGCGAATGCTAGAATAATCTTTCCGCAAGAGGTTTGTACAATATTTGTTGTATTGAGCAAATATTTTGTTAATAAATATTAGCAACTATTTTACATTAATGTCAAGTTTTAATATAGTTAGCAGAGTGCTATGAGTTGACGTTTTTAGTTGTAGTAATTTACGTAACGGATAGATGGCACTATACATTTTAACAACTTTGTGTAGATTTTTCAAGGTTAATTCTTGTTTTCATTAATAAAAAAAATTGGGAAAATAATTTTTAGCAACTAAAAATTATATTGGATGTTATTATTTCAATGTCTGTAAATGCCAGTGTTTTTGTAATTTTTCCCGAACTAATGCGGGAAAAATCCTGATTGGCTACACACTTATTTCAAATGTCATTTCCCAAGCGGCGAGTACAAAAAATTTATTTATGTTTAATTTTTTTAGTCAATAAACCTTAAAAATTAATTTCAGCAACATGTTCCAAAATTATTTGAACTATTGTTCAGTTAATTAGCTACAATTTAGAAAAGTTATAAAATTACAAAAGAAGAATTTGTACAAAACCATCAGCATACGAAATGGTAGATCAATAATCTGAGTTTTATAAAGTTGTTAGAGAAAATTGCTTTAGGAGTTTTTAAAACATGTATGCAAACATAATTTCCTTGAATATTAAATCAACCTGTTTCAATTTAATTTTGTACCTAAATTAACCGTTGGTACACACTAAAAATTCTATTAACCCTAAAGTTTTAAATAAAAATTTCCTATAATTTTTCACCAAGGTATTTACAACAATTTTATCATCAATTTGCAAAAAAAGTTTAAATTTTTGAAGAACTTTACCACAACCGTTTTGCGTGTTAAACGGCGTAATGCAAAATTTCAATCAAGGGAACAATTTTCAAATGTAAAAAGCAGCTTTGAAGAAGTAAAACATGCCGATCAAAGTTTAGTTTCTTATAAATTTGATTACAAACTCCAATGAACAGTGACGCTTCAATGCTTGCAAACGTAAAGGTCTTTTGAGAACTGTTAAAGCAAAAAATAAATATACGTTTTGCAAGAAAATTACATTTTGTGTATAAAAGGGTACGATTTCTTAAACTTCTGTTACTTAATATGAACATAATTGAATGAACTAAATAGAATCTGGTTCGAATAATAAGATTCTTTAATTATTTTTGTATTTTCTGCGCCGATCAATTATAAATTTAATTAAACAATTTTTCGATGCGCAAAAGGGTGTTGCAATGTGTTGCTTTGCCGCACGCTATTCTGAAATCTTTAAGTAATTAAATTTAAAACAAAAAAAATAATTAAGAAAATAAGACAATTGCATGTACTGTATGTTGATGTAAGTTCTGTAAATAAATTTTTTCGTATTAAAGTTATTATTTAAACACAATCAAAAAGTTATGCAATAATTGTGCATTCACAAAATTGTTTACATCTAATAACTAACACTTGTTGTAGATTTTGTTATTGAATTTAAGTTTAGTTTAAGTTTACGAAGTTTAAGTTTAAAATAAATTATCGACACGCTCGGCTTGCTAAACAAATAGGGTATGGGGAGCAGTTTTGTTTCTTTTAACAACAGTTCGTCAAATTTTATAACCTACAAATATCGACGTAATGTTCGTTTTTTGTTTATTAACTTTGTCAAATAAGACAATTTGTACCGTTTGATTGACTTTCTACGGAGCAGAACTATAAAATAAATAAGAAAAAATTAAAAAAAACGGTATCAAACAAGCGTTTACCGCAAAACTACACTGGCCCCGTTATGTTGTAAAAAGATTTCAAAAACCTATCTATGTTAACGGCCCTTTGACATTATAGATTATGCTCAAAATCTAATCATATCTGCACTATTATACTCGTATATAAAACTCATATGCAAAGTTTAATACAAAGCTGTACGACGGTTCTCCTGACATTTCATTTATAAATTCACATTTATTAAGAAAAGGTGCACCGCGATGCAATTTGTAAAATTGAAGTAAACATTTCAGTATTTTTCAACAATAGTAAAATGAATTTAGCGGCTAAGCCGTTATACGAACGCTACCTGCGAGAGAATGTCGGACAAAACGGGTATAACGCACCTAAATTTCTTAAGACGAATTGAAAGTTCTCACTCTCACCATGCGAAAGTAAAACTGCGTTTTAGAAAAATCAGTTTCAACAAAAGCTATAGACAATAAAATTTCCAACAACTTTTTCCCTCAACTTTTTTGTATAATTGTTATCGGTAGAGATGTTGTTACAACTATTATAGTCACGTGAATACTATATCTTAAACATGTGTAAAATAAATATTTCTCTAAATATTTTTAAAATTCGAAATCTGTGATAACAGCTCTTTGGTTACATAGATTATGCCCAAAATCTAATCAGATCTGAGGAATTATAAATAAGGTCCATGCACAAAGTTTCGTAAAAATCGGACTGGTGGTTTTCTTGATATCTTGTTTATATACAAACATACTAACTCTAATTTGTCGGAAAAAGTTAAAAAAAGGAGTGTTAAAATTTTTGGTTCAGAAACGGTGACAATTTTACTATTTTTTAAAAATTTATCGGCGAATAAAAAGTGTTATAACTTTTTTCTCTAAAACTCACAGAAAAAAAGATACAGAGAAATAAACAATAAAATCCGCGGTAAAGTTTAATAAATTGTTAATCACTTTTTGAAGCGGCCGGCGCCTACTTTTACACAAAACTATATTTCCCATCCTAACGTTATTATTCCAAAGCAATTTGCAAAATTGGTTTTCGATGGTTGGTTGATCTTCTGTTTGGTGTTGATAAATTTTTCTTTTAATCTACATTTTATGTTGCGTCCAGTTTGACTAATGTAAACCTTTCCACATAAACAGTCAATTTGGTAGACCTCCTTTGTTGGGACTTTCGGCAGGTTATCTTTATTAAAAGGTAGTAGTTGCTGGATTTTTCTAACCGTTCCAAACCTGACACCGATATTCTTGTGTGTTTTTTTACGATATACACTATAAGCCAACTTGTTGTTATCCCCTCGTTTCACAGAACGTCCAGGAAGGGAAGCTCCTTATTCTCTTCTGTCTCCATGGTAAACTTGATTTTTTCGTGCTGAGTGTTGAGGTGGTTAAAAAATACAGTAAGTGCTTCTTTCCCATGAGGCCATATGACAAAAGTATCGTCCACGTATCGGAACCAGTTTCTTTTCGCTGGATTGAATGGCTTCTTGCTCGAATCCTTCCATAAAGATATTCGCAATAACCGGTGATAATGAGTCGATCCCATGGCCGCACCTGATTTTTGTTCGTAGAAATCTCCGTTCCACAGAAAGTAAGTTGTATTCAGACAAATTCTTACTAGCTCTGGTATGTCTTCTCTAACCCATGGGTTGTGCACAGTTGTTTATGATGTTATGTGTATCGTCGACTGGTACGTTGGTAAATAGCAATTCTACATCAAAACTAACTAGTATATTGTCATTCGTTACTTCCAGAGTCATCTAGGTAAATTCGACGAAGTGTTCGGAGTTCTTCACAAAAGATTTAGTTCTTCCCACGTACGGTTGTAGAAACTTAACCACGTAACGGGCCAATTCTTAAGTTGGAGATCCACATGTGCTGACAAATTGGCCTTAGAGGTTACCAAATTTGTGAATTTTTGGTAATCCGTATAGTCTAGGTGGCCTGGTCCCGGAAGGTAGCAGTTGACGATGTTGATCGACTGGTATAGCTAATTGTTTGATTGCGGCTCTCGTTTGTTTTCCAGTTTTGTTGGTTGATCTTTTTAACTTGGTGTAAAGTTGTGGATCCAGTAGTAATTTGATCTTTATTTTGTAGTTTTTGATGTTCATGACTACTGTAGCGTTTCCTTTATCTGCGCTTGTCACCATGATTTCCTGATTGCTTCTGAGTTCTTTTTAATGCAATTTTTTCTGCGCGAGTGATGTTCTCTACGTAGAGCTTTGGAACGTTGTAAAATCCGCAAGTCTCGTGGCGTATTTCCTTAGCTTCTTCAACCAGAAACTTTTCACTTTTGCTATTATCTCTTCTGTGGGTATCTTGCTTGGAGCAATGGCGTAGTTCATCCCTTTTGACAGAATTGATAAGCAGTCTTTGGTGAGTAGGTAGTCCGTCAAGTTTACAACTGTTTTGTTTTCGTCCAATTTATAGCTGGTTTGCTGGTGCTATACTTAATTTCACAAACTTTTGATATGCCTGTTTGTGTTGATTGTAAGTGGTATTCCCATGTTCGTAGCTGATGCGATCTATGGTGTTCCATGTTTCTTTATTCAGTATGCTGCTTAGTTGTAGTGTATATCGTAAAAGACACACACCGACCGATACCTCCATGTCACATCACACCATCATCCACAGCAGAAGCAGTCTTTAATCAAAACTTTAATCCATATAGTTAACAAGATTCCTGACGAGGTTCACAAGGCAGAAGAACTTCGACACGTCCAACAAACCCCAATGAAGAACGGCTATACCAGAAAAGAAGTAAGAGCCGCCTGTCGCAGGAAACTCCGAAAAGAAAGGGAACAGGTCACCACCTACGCTCGTTTACCATTCATTGCCTGGAGTAACTGACAAATTAAGAAAATCATTAGGAGAAGAAGAATATTGGTGTCAGGTTTGGAACGGTTAGAAAAATCCAGCAACTACCACCTTCTAATAAAGATAACCTGCCGAAACTCTCAACAAAAGGGGTCTACCATATTGACTGTTCATGTGGAAAGGTCTACATTGGTCAAACCGGACGCAATATAAAATGTAGATTAAAAGAACATCACCGAGATGCCAAGTCCAGAGCGGTAGATAAATCAGCAATCGCAGAACATCTACACGAAAAAGGACACATCATCAACTTCGAAGAAGCTAAAGTTCTATCAAGGACTAACAACTACTATCCAAAGATAATCAGAGAATCCCTAGAAATTATGAAAAATAAAAATAACTTCAATCGAGAAGATGGTTACCGATTACAAACACGTGGAAACTAACTCTTCACAAAAACAAAGAAAACAAATGTCACCACAAAATTAGTCAACACCAAACAGAAGATCAACCAACCATCGAAAACCAACCACCCGTCACTGATCGACATCAACCAACCGTAGTGGAACATAGGTATATAACGAGGAGCAGAAGACAACAATATCAGTTTTTAGAGTAACTACAGAAGAAGCTAACAGCATGGTTAGCGAAACGTCAAGCAGAGAACGTAGGAAGGAAGGACGAACACGGCTTAACCCGGAAGATAATAATCTTAGTGACAACAGCAGCGAAAGCTTACATTAATACATTTGAATACATTAGTTTCCACCCAAACCAATGTTAATATGGACTTTTTGATAATTTTTCATAACACACGATTTTGTGAACATGACATAATTGCTTCTTCCTATAAACCATTTTCCAACTGAACATCAGCCAACATACATTGTGCCAACCTCATTAACGTGCGATTCTTTCTTTCAGCAACCCCAATCGGCTGAGGTGTATGTGGAGCTGACGTTTCGATCCCATGCATTTCTCCTGCAGGACCTTAACAAACTCAGCTTCAATATAATTCAGCACCTTTATCACTTAATTCCATACGCCAACATGGTTTGGTAAACAGAAAAAAATTAGAAAACTAGTGCCAATTTTTTAAAACCGTATTTACAGTTCTATTTTCTAAAACAGAAAATTGTAACCGTTCCCAATGCACAGGATAAATACGTGAAATTTATTTACTCACAAATAGTATAGTTTATTTATTTTTAATTTCGCAAGAACTTTCACGAACTTATTTCTGCTGCTGCTAAGAGATTATTGAAATTGAAGCAAGTGAAGATTGTTAAAAATAAAAATAAAAGTAAAATAAAAAGTAGCATTTATTTTGTAAGCTTTTGCATGCATGTCTTCATATGGTCTGAAAAGTTATACTTACTGCTTGAGATACAGTAATATATACAAAGTTTTGTAAAAATAGTTTTCAGGAACATTTCCGTAGTAAATAAGCTTAGAGTGTTCTGAATAGTATGTTAGATTATGTAAATAACACTAAAAAAAGTGCACTCATAACTGTTGCAAATAGAGTTAACCCAACTTAGAACATAATAAGAAAAGAACGTATAAAGTTACAGAAGTAACTTGCTAATGCTCGAGTGTCATATATCACTTAAAATAATCTAATAATAAAGACGGAAACAAAGTTTTGTAACATTATTGTTATTATGATAAAAGTTGAGCGGGACAGTTAGAATAATAATTTAAACCGAAAATAGTGTAACAAATATGAGTATTAAAGTTTTTAAACCATTAAGCACATAAATTGAAAGCTATCAAAATCTAAACCAATGCAACTCAATTCCTGATGTTATCTGAAATATATTCACATCACTGGTCACAGTTGGACAAAAAAACACTTTGTTTGTGCAATGAACCCTCTCCGAATGCATGTTAGTCTCTTCAAAAGCTTCTGCAAAATATTTATAATGCCATTACATAATATAGAAGTTTGGCAATAATATAAGTTAATGGGATTTGAAAAGTCAATACACGTTTTATATTTTAGATAGATGGCAGTCACGTAGCAACAAAGATATTTGACTTTCTTTTAAAAAAAATCAATCCGTGCAAGTGCATCATTCATTTTATATTTACCCAAACGTCTTTATCTTTATTACATTGAACAACGCATTTCTTAAGAGCAATCTTTAATATTCTTATGTATAAATGCAAGTTAATATTGACATTACTTTTAGTCTCCATATATTGAATGCTGGATACCTAATACTTCATCAAACTTGTCATAAAGTTTAAGCATTACTCATTCGCAAACTTTTCTTTAAAGTTTTTACTTTTTTATTTTAATATGAGTAAAGTTTTTACATAAAAACCGAGATATCAATGTTTTTTTTTTAAAGACAACGACTCATCCAGCTTTAAACTTCCAATATTTTTTACTTAACACTGATCGTATTGTCTTTGTTTGAGTCACGTTTACTTAAAATAAAAATTGAGCAAAGTTTATTATTCACAAAAATATCAAAGTAGTTTTTACTTTTAGTACAGTTTACCAAATTTAAATAATCTTCCTCTAAATAGAAAACAACGCTAATTTAATTGACACCATAATGAAATCATCTATCTCTTGCGCTCTATGGTTAACCGACATCTTAATACATGTACGAATAACGTGGACAATAAATTAAATAATTTAATTTCAACCTAATTTGTACAACATAGTGTCACGTTCCTGGTTTGTATATTTTTAAATAAATAAAATAATTTAATTTTATAGTGTTTATAATTATTTCATAACAATTTAGTTTCTCAATCATCGAACGTTCAGTTGTTGAATCTGTTTAAGTAATAATTTTTTAAGATTTTCTAAACACCGAAGCAACGAAAAAAAGTATAAGAAAAGAGCCCATATATTAGAAAACAGCAAAGATTGGTGGAATGGTGATTACAAAAAAGAAAAAGAGATGAGAAGAGAGAGAAGAAAATGAAAAAAGGGAAGAGCATTGTAGAAAATTATTGGAAAGACAAAGGGAGAAGCCAACAATTGTAGGAGATAAGAAAGAAGAAGAAAAAGATAAGATGTGAAGGTATGAAAAGGAGGAGTTGAAGCAAGGTGAAATAGGTAAAGCCGAGTACTGATGGAACCCCAATGGAGCAGTAGAAATATATAGCTGATAAAATGAAAGAAAGAATAAGGAAGGTGTTTGAAAAAAATATGGAAGGAGGAGGAGTTCTGAAATAATGAGAAAGAGTAGCGATAATATGTCCAATATATGAAAAGAGGGAATAAAAAAGCAAATTCAAAACTACAGGGGGTTAAGTCTTACAAATGTGGGGTACAAATATATATGGAGAAATATTAAGAAGCAGATTGGAGAAGGAAAGAAGAAGAGGAAGTTAATACCAGAATGGCAAGCAGGCTATCGTAAAACAGAGGTTCAATAGACAATATTAATAAAGAGATAATAAAGGACGCAGAAAAATGTATGCCTTATTTTTAGATATATACGGACGTTTGACAATGTGGATAGAAGCTGTTGTGGAAAGTGATGAAGCAGATGGGGTAAGCAAGATTTAGTAGCAGGATAGAAAAAACTGTATAAAAAAACAAGATGTAAAACTAGAATAGAAAGGAAGACAGGAAGAGAGTTTTGGGTAACTAAGGGCTTAGACAAGTGTGCATTAAGTTCAGGTTTATTTGCAATATATTAGTGATTTAGAAGAGGTGATAAAAACAGTAGAAGAGGGGGAGTAATAAAGAACAAAAAGTGTGGTTGTTAGCGTACGCGGATGATGTGGTTATAATTGCAAAAATCAGATAGAAATGAGAAGCATGATAGAGGTAGTGAGAAAATATTTAGTAAAAAAAAAGCTTAAAACAAATGTGGAAAAAACTAAAATAATGGTATTTAAAAAGAGAAAAAGAAAGGAATAAGAAGAGAGATGGTTATGTGGACAAGAAGAAATACAAACAGTAGACAAATATATAATATCTTGGGTATAATTTTAGTTATAATAATAAGGATAAGGAAATTAGAACAGAAAGGGAACAAGATATTGAGTTAGGTATGGAGGATAGGGGAAAAGGTTTTTGGAAAAGATGTTGAAAAAAAGAAGATAGCTTAAGAAGTTGGTAAGTGAGTGTATTATTGTATAGGGCAAAATATGGGGAATGGAAAGAATGGGAACAGCTGGAAAAAGATACAATTGGAAAATACTGGAAATGGACTTTGGGATTGGGAAAAGAAACACCAGGATATATAATAGAAGAAAAGTAAAATAGGACAAAATTAAGATTTGGACAGGAAAATGGGCAATAAGATTTGAAGAAAGGATAAGAGACAGGGAAGGAAATGAGATACTAATGTATTGTTGAGAGAAGTGGAGAAATATTTAAAACAAATACGGTGAAGAGTAGAAACACTATTATGAAAGGGTAAGGTACTAGTGAGGAGATAAAAAGAAAAGGAAGGGAGGTGAGAAGAATGAAAAAAGAAGTGATAGCATAGATAAAAATATAACTAAATACAAGTAAAGGAGTGCAAAGATAGAAGGGAAGAAGATATAATGTAAAGTACAGAGAGTTAAATACCAGAATATCTGAAAGGGAAAAAGTATATTAAAGAAAGATTCATAGGGAACACGTGGAATGAAAAAAAGAGAATATGTACTGGAGGAAATGATAAAGAGAGAACATGTATGATGCGTGGCGAAGGATAAAGAATATCGACATTTAAAAGCAAATTGTAGGGAACTGCGGTCCGAAGAGAGAGAGAGAAGAAAGGATACTATTAGGAAAGAATGAACATAGGAATAGAATGGATGAAAAAGTAAGAAAAGAAAGAGAAGAAAATAGAGAGGAGAGAAAAGAGAAAAGTATAGTTTAAGAAAATTTTTGTTTATCTTTTCCTGCTATTATACGTTTTATTATCAATTTTAATGTCCCCGGAGTATGTCCTATAAGTTCATCTTACCTTCAGTAACTTCCTCTTTGTGTTTATTTTATTTTGGCAATTTTATTGTTGCCGAAAATTTAAATCAGATGGCAAGAGGTACCAATGCAATCACATAGGTCAAAACCATCTCAATGTTAACTCAAAGTTTTCTGATACCTATTTCACTACCAAGGCTTTTGTGAATCGAATATTGGCGGTATAACCAATGTACATTGTTTATGATTCACAAGACGTAAACGCTGAAGAAAAATACCGTGTACCTTCCCAAAAAAATTAGCATTTTGGCATTTTTCGAAACTTAATTATTTCTGACTCTATCTCGAATCTCTCCAAGTGAGGATAACTAACAAAACTCTAAATATAAAGAGTTATTAAGAAATTAAAATATGTTCAAAAACACTACTTAATCTGCTTCGTAAAGGTAATGGCACATGGCAATAAACAGATGATGAAAAAGCCAAGTTTTTGCTAACCATCCAACAACTACTTTCTGTAATCCACTCCTCACTAAAAACTATTCATGGAAGCTAAAAGATGAAGTACTAAACTATCTTGCAACTAAACACGTCTATTCAACATAGCACTTTAGTAAAAGTAACCAAGATTAATCATCACAATAGCGGTCTCAATATTGCAAAAGTCTTAAAATATTGAAACCATCGTCAAAAAAATAATTTTGGAAAATTTTTCTTTCATTGGTTTATTCCCGTTTATAAAACGACGGAAGCCACATTAGCTCACTTAGAAATGCGCGATTTAGTGGGCAACAATTTTGTCCTATCCTGCGAATTGCTCAGATTGATACTTTAGCGTCGCAAAAACAATTTTTTATAAAACCTCCCTTGTCGTTGTTTATAAATTTGAGAAGTTCTACATGGCGACTATTTTGAATTTTTTCCCGCTTAATCCCCGGTTACGTGTGAAGTTTTCATTATTCAGAATTACTTTGGTTCAATCCGTTTGCAAAGTTTTGATCACAAACAGGGTGAATTCCACCTATTCCTAGAACGCTTTTTTCGCTGTTTTCTCTCATCACTTTCCTTGCAACTTTCAGTAGAAATTCTCTAACTTATTTTTTGAGCAATTTACCTGCCTTCAACATCAGAATCCTCGGAGGTAGTTTCAAATTCTTGTGTTTTTGTTTTCTTCTAAATCAAGAACATTTCTTTGTTGCTGCATTCTCCGTCACAATTGTGACACATTTTAGTGTGAATGCAACACTGTTTTTTGGTACCCGCACCTGCGTGATCCACAGCTTCCTTTACATTTGCACGTCATTTTTGCATAAAAAAGCGCCAAACACACGACTTAAACAATTGGTGCAATTCCTAAGATAAGATCACAGTTGTTGGCCGCAAAAATCATGCAATCTGAGCGTGTTAAAGTAAAGCATCCCACAGTTTTTTCACGCCGCAAAAAAATTTTTTTAAATTACCCTTCCCTGCCTCATAACACAAAAATACTTCTGTCCAACCAATTCTCGAAATAAGACCAGAAATGCACAACGTCAAAAAAACTGAACAGGATGAGTGTCTTTTAGGAAACTCCTGAGATGTGGAATTACCGCCAATCCTAGCAAATCCATTTGTCTCTTAAAAAACCCCATTTTTGAGTTTCTATATTTCGAAAATA
Source organism: Abscondita cerata (assembly GCA_030710515.1). NCBI lineage: Eukaryota > Metazoa > Arthropoda > Insecta > Coleoptera > Lampyridae > Abscondita > Abscondita cerata. The sequence goes on from JALBCR010002212.1 coordinate 1,039,946, forward strand.
CTTCATTTTTTCGAGTTTCGTTTCAAGAGCAGTCAAATTGTAGGTTAAATAAAATTCGCAAACGGTTTAGTTTTTGAGTGGATTCCAAAACTCACATTTATATATATATATATATATATATAGTGCTTTATTCTTTCACGGTAAACATGTTTGTAATAAAATCTTTGGGGTTTAAACACGTAATAAATATTAAAATTACAACGTTTCGCCACGCTAACACGCAGCTTTGTCAAGTAATTAATAAATAACAATCTTAGTTTTTATGCGGGATTTTGACCTTGAACGTGTCGCTGGACCAGAGTAAATCAATAGCATTACGTATCGGTATCATGGTAATGTTGTTTTGCATATTTTGTTGTTCTATTTGTTGGATATTTGGGGATCTTCTTCATTCTTAGGTAAAGTTAATAACGGTTTCCGTGTTAGGTAAACCTTTTCATCATCTCGTTTATTAATGCAACTAGGACGTCTTTTCTATCTCGATTTGTTCTCTAATGAGGCGGTTACATAAATATTTTTTCTCTTCCTAGCATTCTTGTATTTTCAAAATCGATTTTGTGTCCTGTTTGGTGATGATGTTCAGCTAGAGAATAAGTTAAACATCCTTTTCTGACTGCTAGTTTGTGTTCTTCTCTTCTCGCAGAAATACGTCGATTGGTTTGTCCAACGTAAGAGATGTTACATCCTCCGCAAGGAATTTCTGTAAATGCCTTGATCTTCTAAAGGAATAATATCTTTTGTGAACGGAGGAAAGACTTAACCCTTTATTAACAGGTACAGAAACTACTCGTATGTTGTGTTTCTTTAGAATGTTACTTATCTTCTGTAGTACCTTTGAAGTACGGAGACTGATACAGTAAACGTAATCTTATCGTTAACTTCGTTGCTTCCTTGTTTCATCCTTTTGCTTTCATAACATGATGACGTGAAAACCATTTTGCTTTAAAGCTTGATTCAGAAGATTCATTTCTTCGTGTATATGCTCGCTGTCTGTTAGTCTAGCAGATCTAATTAATAAAGTTTTTAAAACAGGAATTTAAATGTTGTGGATGATGATGTGAATTTCAGCATGTAGGTATCTATTGGTATGAGTTTGTTTTCTATACACTGTATGTCCTAAACTTCCGTCTGGTTTCCTAATTAGTAACACGTCAAGAAAAGGTAGTTTCTCCGTTAACTTCTACTCGGTAGTAAATTTAATTTGTGGATGAATATTATTTAAATAAGGTAAAAGCTAGTAATGCTTCATTACCATGTGGCCATATGGAGAAGATATCATCAACATATCGTAACCAAAAGTTCTGGCTTGTTAGAAGATTCTTGAATTGCGCATTTGTTTCAAAGTTATCCATAAATAAATTAGCAATTGCAGGTGAGATAGGTGATCCCATTGGTGCTCCTTTAGTTTGTTTATATTTCTTAGAGTCGTATAAGAAGTATGTGTTGGTTAAACAATGTTTAGTTAAACGAACAACATCAGGTGTTAACATATGTTTGTTTGCCAGAATATTAAGAGTCTCTTCTATTGGAACTTTAGTAAACAAGGACTCAACGTCAAAGCTGACCATGATATCTGTAGGTTTTAATTTACGACCTCTCTAATAATATCTATAAAATGTGTTGAATTTTTTAATATAAGAACTTGAGGATTCAACAAAAGGTTGTAATATTTTAGCAAACATATCGCAGCTAACTTTTTGTGTTGGTGAATCTATACTACCAACAAGCAGGTCTCAAGTGGTACTGATCTTTATGAATTTTAGGTAATCCATAAAATTTTGGACATTTAGAAGACTTTTCTCTTGGTATTAATTTCTTTGAATTTCCTTATCGAGTATACATTCCTTAATTACAGCTTTAGTAGTTTTTTCGAGATACGTTGTAGGATCAGAGTTTATAATTTAGCAACATGTAACTGAACGAAGTACAATTGA